>MNAD01001550.1:0-79799 GCA_001895945.1 Trametes pubescens
GCTCGAGTGGTTGCTGGTGTGCTCGGACATCGTGGGAAGGGAATCGGGAGGGATCGTCGCGTAGCTCGTCGTCGAATAGTTTCGTCGTGATAAGACCCAGCACGGGAGCTGTCTCGTAGCCCGAGCAGTGAATGTCGCGAAGCGTAGGAGTGAACAGAGGGCTATACAGCGCGTTTGTGTTGGAGCGAGGGGTCGTCGAGTCGTTCCGGGGAGTAGGGAGCCCGCGTCGCAAACGCGCGGGGACTTCGATAGCGCTCGGGAGTGTCTATGTACTCTACGATAATCATGTAATCGATGAAGACGGCGCGCGCACCGGCTTGAAACCGCCGCTGACCCGCCCTCCCAAAACACGTGTTCCAACACCCATCTCACGCGTTCAACTCTGGCACGAGGTCGTGCTGCCGGTGCAGTCGGACGGCTCGCACAGCTCGCGGACCGAAACGTTCATCGGTATCCTCGACGACAACCCCGCCATCGCGCCCTACGTCCGCTCGCTCGTTCTGCATCCAGGAGAGCCCTTAGTAGGCAACTGGGAAGTAAACGTGCCTTTCAAAAGGGCGGCTTTCGCCACGCTCAGCGCACGACTCCCTGCGCTCCGTTTCCTGCGTCTACGCGACTTGGTCATGCCGTGTTTGTACGAGGTGGTGATATTCGTCCGCGATTTGCCTACCCTTGAAGCACTCTATCTAGACAATGTCCACCAACCTGAGACAGGATTGGACGGGGAGATGGGATGGCCCCAGCAGCATGTCCCACCCGCTGCAGGATCAATATGGAAACTACGCACGTTGTCCCTCAGCGGCGGCGCCATGCACGGCGCGGAAGTCATACGGCTAGCAAACTTTCTGGTATGGGCGAGGGAGTACCTGCCGGCGCTCGATTCACTCGACTTTTGCTGCTATATGATGTCTAGCGATGCCGGAGGGACCATGGTAGCTCCCGGAATTCCCTCGTTTGGGCCTTCCCTGCTTCATTTTGGGACCCTGCTGTATGACCTCGAGACCGACATGATCATCTGCGCCGAAGGCCGTGAGTCCTCTTACCTGACTGCGCCCCGCACGCGCGCGTTCTACTGGCAGACTGACAGCCTCTCCCCATCCGCAGGCAAGCACGTGGAAAGCATCATGTCGAGTTTGCCTCGATGCGGCGCTCTACAGTCGCTCTCTCTCCATTACGATTGTCGCCAGGCGTACATGGCACGCATGTTCCCGACGCCCCAACCCTCTACGCCACCGGCAACGTCGTTCTTCCTGGAGCGCCTTGCAGACGTACTGTCCACGGCGCCCGGCGCCGCCCCGCTCCCGCTGATCGAAAGCATCTCGCTTATGTTCTACAGCCCGATCGCGTGGCTCTCCGGCTTCGAGACAGCGTTCGCGCGCCTTGCAGAGGCCCTCGTCGGGGATGCCGACGGATCGACGGGTGCGGGGCAGGGTACTGGGGCGAGGCGGTACCCGCGGTTCTCCCACTTGCATGTGCGGATCTCAATCATCGAGCTTGTCCGTATACTTCTCGGTGACAAGGGGGTGGAGGAGGAGCGCAGGCGACAGGAGGTGGAGAGAGTGGACCTCGTTCTTCCTATGCTGGCGGGGTTCGTACGGGCAGGTGTGGATGTTGAGGTTGTGTGCGATTGAACTTGCAATGTACGTTCGAGACACGCTCTCCCGACTAGCTTGGCCGCAGTGAATATACTAACCAAAATGGCGGTAGTGAAGACGAGGCGCTTGTGGGAGAAGTTATACAAATGTACCGGTCCGCTGCGCGATCGAGTCTCGTGGGTGCAAGCACGAAAGGACTGCGGCTTGATATGTATGCATGTTGCCTCTGCCCACCATGTTACTGACTCTCCCAGTGGAAACTTTCGAGCACATAATCAGTTCCCTCGCTGGAGATCTCCCCTCACTCGCTGCATGCTCGCTAATTTGTCACGGTCTGCTCCCTATTGCCAGGACCTGGCTCTGGCAAGAGGTCACATTGCCCCTCAATCAGGACGAAGCCTGCTGCCAGCGTACCGATGCGTTCCTATGTCTCCTCGACAATCCTGCAATTGCTCACTGCATCCGCTCGCTCATTCTGCACCCGAGAAAGTCCGTGCACGTTGGAGAAGGTGTGCCATTTGACAGAGTGACCTGGAACATACTCAGCGCGCGGCTTCCCGCCCTCCGCTCGCTACGCTTGCGCATCTTGGTGATAGGGTCTCTATACGAAGTGGTCGAAGTCATTCGCGATCGATCTACACTTGAAGCACTTTACCTGGAGGACGTCGATCTTCTGGAGTCCCACCGGAAGGTGCCCGCATGGCCTCAGCCGCCGACTCGGACCCATTCTGAAGGTGCTGTAGACGAGCCGCTGCTACCGTTGTGTGCGCTACGCACGCTGTCCATTGTCGGCGGAGATATATTCACATTAGAGGTCGTGCAACTGGCGCTCTTCTTGGAACAGGCGAAGGGATACATGCCCAGACTCGAATCACTGGACTTGTGCTGCGCCACGCCGCATAACTTTGCCCGCGACAATAGGCCCCAAACCGGGCCTGGCATCCCTTCCTACGGGGCGTCACTGCGCCACTTCGGCATCACGTTCAACATCGAACCCCCTATGAGCTTCCTCTTTAATCATCGTAAGTCTTCTCACTGCCTTGCCGTGGTGTTCGTGTACCGGCGGTGGCATATGACTGACTCAATTTCCCCTCAATCCCCGCAGGCGAGCATATACAGCCTGTCATCTCAGCTCTACCTCGATGCAGCTCCCTGACATCGTTGCGCGTCTGTTACGACTCACGTCCGTCCGCCTTTTACGAGTACGCTTGCCGCGACGATGCGTGGCACGCACCCCGCGCCCGTTCGCAAACACCGTGTTTCCTTGAGCTCTTGGCGGACATGCTCTCCGCGCCTGGCTCAGTACCGCTCCCGCGCCTCGAGAGCCTCTCTATCGTGCTCATCAGCCCCGCCGCGTGGATAGCCGGCTTCACCCCGTCTTTCGCGCGCCTTGCAGAGGCGCTCGTTGGGGACGCAGAGAGACCACTGGCAGGAGGCACGGGGATGGGCAGGACGGGGAGGTTCCCGCGATTCAGTCATCTGAGTCTACGGGTGTCATTCCGTACGATCATCCGACACTCTTGGGGACCACCGGGGCCGGAGAATCACTTGGAGGAGGATGAGTGTGATAGGCAGGAAGAGGTGAGAGCGCATGTCGTTCCTCCAATGCTCGCGGATTTCGTGCAGGCCGGTGTGTATGTCGAGGTGACATTCGATTGAGACTGTAACCGTTTGTGAAGTTCACATCAACGTAAGCGATACTAATGCTATGATTGATCATATCCGATAATGTATGTTTGCCATTAAGTACACGCGCAGAACGCTGGGACCAGGAACGCCATCTCCCTGAAATCCCGCCACCGCGGTTGGTGCGTTGGTCCTATCCTAGAACAGTTGATGGTGACATGTTCCCCGCCATTTACATGACTCGTCTTCCGTGGGCTAGCAGACTTCGCGGTTCGGTCTGGAGAAAAGATCCTCGTAGAGAGAAGTTCGCGGTGAAGGTCGTTGCAGTCGTCGACGTATCTGTAACACCACAAAAACTTGAAGACGCCTAAAAGAAACTGGTGTAACGCCACGTCTTGTCATGCCCGCGGGTTCGATCCCGCACTGGACCCAGCATTATTCAAGTCCACACACCGACTGAGCATACGTTATCTATGCTAAATGTCTACGCAGTATATTCTAGAATGGCTGCTCAAGGCTAAGCTCCGTCAAGAAGCCGATTGCCTCCTCGCGGAACGTGTCGCTAGTAACCTTCAATGACACATTGCCATCCACGAACGTGAGCAGCTGCGGCAGCTCCAGGGTGTACTCCGGCCAATAGAAGTTCCCTGGGGGGTTGTTCGGGTTGAGTGTGTGGACGAAGCGAACGAAGTAGTCGGTCATGTCCCCTGGCCCAAAAATGTTGCCAAGCTCGGTGGAGTGTGCCTAGAGTTAGATAGTTAGCTTTATACAGATGGGTTGAGACGTTTTGCATACCGCGCCGAGTCCAGGAATCTTGCTCCGCTCGCTCACTGTGATTCTGCGTGAGATTTATGTCAAGGAACGGAGTTGTACGGAATTTGCTTACAGTACGATCGCGCGACCTGCTTTCCGGCACGCTGCTGGAGCATGAACCGACGCGGCCCGTGGAAGATCAGGTCGCCTTGGAATGCTGAGAGCCTCTTGTAGACCGGGTTCAGGGCAAACTGATTCCCGGTACCGAAGGGTGAGCCGGCGGCTGGGTCGGCGGGGTATAGCTCCAGGACGCGCGCAATAGTCTCGTTCGACGCGCGGGGAAAGTAGTTACTCTTCAGGAAAGCCGCAAATTCCCCCTGGGTGCTGCAACACGAAAGGTGAGACCGCGAACGCGGAAAGCCTGACAAGCGGGCTTACGTGACGTTAGTAAGAGGGGCCAGCGAAAACAAGGTGCCTTCATCTTCGTTCGCGCCTTGAGAAGAAGTATAAGTAAAGCTCGCGCGAGCGATCGCAGGTCGTTGGTCTACTCACCGTTGATAAACGGAACATCGGCAATCTTTCCCTCAATTGTGAGCTTCTCCATGTTGTCCTTGATGAACACGCCGTCAACGTGCGGGAAATAGGGTATATTGAGGGCCTAGTCAGACGTCAGCATACAGTGCCATGCGCCCTCCTAGACAACATGCTACTAACCTGGGCTGAGAAGATGGTCGGTGTCTTGTCCATTGCTTTCACGATCACCTCCGCGGGGACCTCGCGAAGGCAGGCGAGGGGATCCTTCGCAGACGCGCAGCCCGCCTCGGAGGCGATGAAGTCAAACGTGGGCTGCAGCTCTTCGATGTCGCCGGCGGAGTAGAGAGAGCCAGACTCCATCCATGCGGCGCGGAAAAGCCCTTCGGTGTCTCCGCCGTTCGCGACCATTTGGTGTGCAACAGAGAGCGCGCCCGCGCTTTCGCCCCAGCTATGGATTGGAACGATCCTTTAGAACCGCATGACTCGAGCGTGAAAGGGATGAGCTTACATCGTGACCTTGTCAGGGTCGCCTCCGAAGTTTGAGATATACTTTTGGATCCACCGTAGCGCTTCACGCTCTGTTGTATGGGTTCGTTAAATAAACCCATCGTACTGGGAACATACTTGGACTTACGATCTTGCAGACCAAGATTTCCCACGCCGGCCTCCTTAACCTCCTTACCGCCAAGGAACCCGAACGCTGCATCGATATTAGCTATGTCGAGGGGATGCAGCATAATTGCTCACCACTCAGCCTGAGTGACGAATGAGAAATGCGATAGAAACGGAGCCTATGTAGAGACACACCGGTAGTTCATTGCAACGAAAATGACAGGCAGCCCAATCTCAGCAGAGCGGTTGGCGATGACCGCGCCTGGTTCCCTACGGTGTAAACGAGGTAAGCCGTCATCATATGGTGTAGATGGCTAAAAGGAAACTTACAGAACATTTGACCCTACCTGGAACCCGCCTGGAAGGGGCGTTCGTAAAGCTTGTTTATGCGCAGAAGATGCGAATCTCACCGCCATAGATCCACTAGGAGATGTCGATCAGCGGTAGAAACGAAGTACTGCAAGCGAGTGACTTACGGCTGCCACAGGGAGCTTAGCGTCCGGCTTGGTCCCTACGGGCACAATGACGTTGATATTGAGGCCTGAAGTACATTTAGTTACTCGCACACGTCCTGATACACTAGAACTCACAATCTTCGCTCTGAGGGGGACCTGCGCCCGGCCCTTCGCTTGCAGTTATAGCTTGAAGGAATTGCGATATCTCTGGTGGAGAACCACTAGGTACCGGCGGCACGGGTAGGACTTGCTGGAAGCATTGGTTTCCAGGGGCGGTAGCGTTAATCACCCCGCTATACGGCGACACGGGCACAGGTAGCTGGAGTCGCAGGTCGCCAATCCTGCAAGCAATGCGAGATAGGTGTCTGCGATACCAGGAGAGGCGATAAAGGGGGATGTGCTTACGGAGGTTGGGCAAAAGGGATGCCTAGGAACTGGTCGAGGAAACCATCGCTTGTTCCGACGACGGTGCCCTTGTCTAGCGTCACTGTGGGCGACGTGCTAGCGGCGGCGAGTGCAAGTGGAGTCGCAAAGACTATACTTTTGAGTAGAAGAGCCATGGTGGTCGTGAAGGGCCTGTTTGGTACTGGAATGAGCTGCCTCCGTCAGGTCACTTTATGTATCCGTGGTCGCCGCGCTCTTTTTGTGTAGCGGCACCGAGGTTTCAGAGACTCATGACTTCGCCTAGCTGCAAACGGAGGCGTAGGTTACGTTCGGGTGCCATTCATTGCGCTAAGGTGCGTCATGACTCCAACATGTATGCGACGCCGGTCGGGTCCGGTTGAAGAGCATTCGCGTAAGCGTGCAGAATTATCCCCGGTGGCCAAGAGGCGGTGTCATTTGAGCTGTTTTGAGCACATCATTTGGAGCACAGCGGTAGTATATAAACAGAAGTACTCACTTGTAACGGCATTGACGGCAGCCGTCGGATCCGGTGTTAGCATCGCGGAGCCGCTCCGAGACCTTGACTCCAGTGAGGTGTATGTTTTATACCATCTACAAGGCTAAAAATGGCATCCATGAGACCCAGTGGTCTCCGTCAAGGTTCACGCGGGATGATCGCCGTCCAGGTTGGTCCTCCATTCTCGACTCATGAGGTTCGGAGCGAGCGATGCGTGCACCGGCGCTTGTGTACCTTGGACGGAGAAGACGTTTCACTCTGAGTTGAAACCCAGATAAGCCTTTTCATCACAATATTCAATGTCCGCTGACACGGTCTTGTCTTGTCTTACTACCTCATCTAATCTACATGCCTGACATCATCTCTGGCCAGAAGACCGGCCGGCGCTGCCAATCGAAGGCCTCTGTCGCTGTCCCCCCATGTCGTTCGCGTGCACATCGACCGAGTCCGGAGAAACCTGCAAACATCCAGAGTACTGGTTCTTGGATGGCTCTCTCGTTCTGCGCGCCCGCGCTACACTCTTCCGTGTGCACCAATCTCAGCTTTGTCGCAAGTCTGTGTTCTTCCGAGATCTCTTCTCTCTCCCGCAACCAATCCCACCACTTCCGGACACGGAGACTATCGAGGGATGCCCCGTTCTCGACCTCCATGATGCGCCAGTGGACGTCGCGAACATGCTGAAAGCGATTTATGATGGTCCGTACGTGCGTTTACACCATGCGATTAGATGGCGTCTCGGGTATCTGTACACGCTCACATTTCAGCTGTTCTAAGATCGATAGGCCTCCGTCGAATATATACAAAGACGTTCACGCTCAGAGGCGGCAGCGACGCTTCGCGTGCACTGCGTTGCCGCTCTAAATAGACGTCCGCGATTATGTTCTCCACGGGGCTATCCATCTGAGAACATCTGTTACATTGTTGGATACTGCAATGAGCACGATGGACTCGCCGAAGCTGACGTTTGGATTGTTATCTACACCAGGAGCTTTGACGACAATAGTCGCGATGACTTCGTCGCCGTATCAGGCTTCCTGCGTGTCGCAAACAAGTACCTGATCGAAGAGTCTATCCGTGGCAAGGTATTGGCGCACCTTCGCGCCGCTTGGCCCGCCACGCTGGACGCCTGGGACGCGCGCGAAGACCTCGCGCGAATACACGAGGCCGACACTGGCATGCTCAAGGGCCACCGGTTCGCCAACCCTATCGTACGCCCTGCTCGCCTCATTGCACGCTCCAGCCGTCGCGCTAATTCGCCCTCCGTCAACAAAGGCCGTTATCGCCCTCGCACGCGAAATTGGCGCGGACGACATGCTCCCCGCCGCGTTTTACGACCTCTCGCGCTACAGCTACGCGCAGATCTTCGAGCCGAGCCCGGGGGACCCCTTCCACCCAGACGCCTCCCCTCTCCCGCACACGTACGTCCTCGCGCCAGACGACATGCAGCGACTCGCACTTGGGAAGGAGACCGCGCAGCACGCGATCACTGCACTCATACAGAATATGGAGTATGCGTCCTCGGAGTCCTCGCGTCACCGCCAGTGGCCGCGCCAGTCTGCCGAGCCGCACGTCCACTGCCGCGCCCGCTCGCGGTCCGCGACGAACGGGGTCATCGTATGTGTCACACCGGCGGCGTGCCGACGGGACCTGTGCGAGCTCGTCGATCTCGCGAAGCAGCACTACCTCATGGACCGCGAGCACGGGTGTGCGGATCCGCTCTACGTGGCGGAGGAGCTGGGCCAGCTCAAGAGCGCGGAGTTTTCGGACTGCGTGGCCTGCGCGCGCGACTTGGAGGCGTGGGCGGCGAGGGAGCGTGAGCGGCTGTGGAGGGCGATTCCGGATTGGTTCAGGCTCAGACGGTGAGATGGGAGGATAGAGAGATAGGTGACGACGTGTATCAATGGCGTGGATGTGTATTTTTCTTGTGCTGTATGATGGTTAATTACGCAGCGAGTATGATTGTAACTGGTCGAGAAGGACGTCATAACGCAGGACCAGCCTTTAAAATAAGCATGTAAGGTAGCTGGGTATACGGGCATATTACATACTGGCGTCGGGGTAAGGTAACATGGAGTATAGAGGGAAAGGGGAGCTATAAGGTATAACATAGGCCATAAGGGAGTAGCGAACGGAGATGTTGAAGTGAATAGCGATAAGTTACCAATCGGCTTCCAGAGCGAAAGACCACTTGCAGGGAACCAGGTGGCAACGTAGCGAGTACAACTGCAGCATGCAACTGCCTTCACCGCATGCATCCCCTCGTGCCGGACGCGGGTTGCATTGGACCTCCGATTCAGGCCGTGTTGCGCCTCATGTCCGGGGACGTAGCTACGAGGGGACTGCACGGGCTATCTCTCCGCGATGGGAGTGAGTCCGTCTGCCACAGGTCTCGTCGCGCACCTGTGCGCGCACGCACCGGGCTTCCAGCAACGACACGGTTCGGCGTACGCCGGATATCCCAGGGACTGGCGACTCGCTGCTGAATGGGGATGCCGAGCCTTTGGAGAACCACGGATCCTCGCCTCGCGCGCGGAGAGCAGCGTCGAGGGCTACTCCGTGGCGTGGACGGCGCAACACTGCGGAATGCGGTGGGCGAGTGAACGCGACGCTCGACGGGCGTTTCATGTGCATGCACACCGAGTGGATAGGGCAGGGGGATTGGAGATGTCGTGTGGGGAGGCGGATCGGAGATCGCGATTCGGAGTTTCGGTGGGCGTGGTCTGCTTGCGGTCGGTGCTGTTGGGGTAGGTATCGGCGTGGTGTCCTTGTGGAGAGGGAGCACGTCTGGCAGGAGGGGTGCAGGCTGGGGAACTACTACTGGTGGCGGAGATATAGCGGCCATCGACGCTTGGATCTGCGCCACGAAGCCGCCCACGAAGGGCTCTTCAAGCGGTTGTGCGATAGGCATCCTGACGGTCGCCGCCTCGTGAAGTGGAGCCCTGCCCGTAGATTCCTCCGGTTGCACTGTGCGCGCAGATGGGATGCGCTTGATTTTTGTGTTCTCGAGCGGCTCCGTGATAGCTGGCCCGGCTGCGGGCTCCTTCACCGGGACTTGCGGGCATGGTAGTTGGATGGCCTCCTCGCAGTCGACGAGTGGCTCCGGCAACGCGGATGTGGTGCGAGAGTGCGAAGTTACTGACTGTTCTGGGTGCCATGGATCTTCCCGAGTGTGACCATCCAATGGGATCGATGGCAGTACTGCCGCCGCATCCAATCCGCTCGACAAGAGGCACGAGACTATCCGCTTCAGGATCCAGGCTTCGAAGGGCGCGCTTTCCACAGTCGTTCGACACTGCATACACAGGCCGTCCGGGAGGGACTGGGTGCTGGGCGCGAGCGAGTGCGCCCACTGAGAACGAAGCCAGCTCGTGACGCCCTGGTAGCAAGGAGAAGCTCCGCAGAGATCCAGGATGGATGGTCTGTCTACTCGCCCTCGCATGCGCTTCCACTGGTGGGAATCGAGGCGGGAGCAATGCGCCGTTATCGCCGAGTAGAGCGCACACAGAGAAGGCGACGGCTGTGCCGATCCGAGCGATAGGGCGATCGTGAGGTGCTCAGGATGCTCCAGAACGAAGTCCGCCAGAGCTTGCGCGTAAGCGAACGACGGACCGACGTGCGAAGCGAGCTTCTTCATAAGTGTAGGACTTCGTTGAATGGTCTCGAGCCCGTGTAGCTTCGCGTGCAGATAGGTGGTGATATCGCTTGTCGTGGCCTTCGCGCCGCCGTGAAGATGATGCCGGTGAACAATTCCTCGGAGCTCCGAAGAATCGAGGACACTGTCGACTATAGAAGTCGGCCGGGTAGTGAGAAGGATGCGAATTGGCGACGAGGGTACTTGAGCACATGCGACGAGAAAGCCGAGCATCTTTGGGAGGGTGTCGGCCGCGTGGTCGGCGCATTCATCGACACCATCGACCACGATTACGATGGTATGCGCGGGCTGCTGCTGCTGAGAGCGTGCGAGTGCGCGGAGGGGCTCGAGGAGGAGCGTATTCGCTGCAAATTCTAATTGCTGGCTCTTGCCTGAGCTGAGGTACTCGCGTGCGGCTGTGACGATAAGAGGGCGGAGAACCGGTTGAGATTGAGCCAGTTGGTAGGCAAGGGTTGGGAAGAAGTCTCTTGCTGTTGACAGGTCATCCATGGCGAGGTTGAAGAAGAACGACGCGCCGAGCGCCGGGTATGTCTCGCCCTGACATAGTCGACGACAAAGCTCTGATGCCAATGTTGATTTCCCCCAGCCTTGCGATTCTGATAGGATCCAGATGGGCTTCCTCAGCCGCTCGAAAGTTGACCCTGAGTCGCCCTTGGCCCAGGCTTCAAGCTCTTCGAGAACGCGAGTGAAGGTCCCGTCTAGATAACGGCTCTTCGCCACTTGGCTGTTTGCCTGGAAGCTCGAACTAACATGAGGCAACTGTTCGAGTGTTCTGTCATCTCCTAGACCGCACTCGGTCAGCAATACGAAGAACACATAGAGTTAGAACCCTCACGGTCCAGTTGATGGTCGCTTCTTACTCGCTAAAGACAATCATGAGCATTGTGTATCACGGCACAACTTACAGAGAAATGCGCACCCGAATCTCGGCGATGATAGCCTCCCGCGCAAGTACTACTTCCCTCTGTATCACAGTGATCTTGTGTACCGTGTCGTCCACTAGTGCTTCTACGGTGATCTGCCCGGAAAACTGTACGTGCTGATAAGTAACATGCAGAGCCCGAAGTTGCCAAACTTGCCTTGAACTCGTCTAATGCCTGATGAACGCGTAGGTTCAGCTCCTCCAGCACGCGCAAATCCCGTTTGGCGCGAAGACAGCGACAAAAAAAGCGTCCCCGACGCAGGTCGCCCGCCAGGCCGCACAATCTTTCTAATTCTCTAAAGCAGGGAGAGTCGGTGTCGTGGGTTGACTAAAAGTAAAGTTGCGTACTCTTGGAGAGTTGCAACTCTCTGCTGAAGTAGGGAGGGCTCCCTGAGCACTTGATCGATTCGAAGACGGCTTTCCGAACCGTCGAGACGCTGTTGCAGGTCGACTTGGACTCTACGCATGGTGGTGTCCAATACTTCAGAGAGCCTGCATAGCTCCTTGCTGAGGGCTTCGATTGCTTTTCCATTGGCCCGCGTTGCCTAAAGATCGCAGCGTCAAATGGGGTGGCGCAGATGAATCAAGTACAAGGGCTCACTTGGACCTTCTTCACCAAGGAAAGAACGGTATTGAGGAGAGGAGAGGCGCCGGGGATTTGGCAGATGTGCTGTAACCCATCGAGACACACTTGAAGCAGGTGTACGGCCCGATCCAGGTGTTCTTGATGGTCGCCGTGGGCGCGCGAGGAGCCGAAGCAAGACATGGGTAACGGAGAGAACGATCGCACTGTCTAGCCTGTCTAGCTGTGCTCACTGCAAAGGCGTTATAAGCGCGTCAGGTCGAGGGTTGGTGCTATCACTGACGTCCCTTCTGCGCGCGACCAAGTGGGACCCTGAGTCCGCGGTGGCGCGTGTCCACCTCGACATCTCCTTGCACGCGTATCAACATCCAGTATCCACTCGACGTACTCGTCGTATAGACGGCAGAGACTTTCCAGTGGGAAAGGAGGACCTGCGACGACTGCGAAAGATGAGTCAGAGGCGCCGACGCCAGGATGTTCTTCGTCCGCCCATATGCCACAGATGCCGAGGCAGGGCAACCGATCATGCGAGGCGAGTCAATCTGGGCGTCATGAAGTAGGCTACCCCTATCGGTAGACACGTTGCTGCTAGGTTGTCTGGGGATGAACGCGGCCTACTCGTCGTGTCCTCAAACACGAAGTTACCCAGCACGATGATGACGACACGGACCTTGGGGTAACTTTCTGACTCGGGATTATGGCCAGATTGCGGACGCTGACATACATTTCTGATTTTTGATATGCAAAGAATGTGTTAGGTTGATGGCGGCGTGCTGCTTTGCCGACTTCATACCTTGGTATGAGCGTGTTTCTTGTATACGTCCGTCCTGGTTATGCGCACGCTAGGGTCTGTCGTGTCTCGGATAACACAGAAGGCACCCTGATGCTCGAATGTCGTCTCGCACGGATCTAACCATCTGAAGCGCTTCTGCGGGGAGATATGGTCGTGGCGCCAGTCCACCACGTCGAACTCGCGAGTCTCGCGGAAGCACGCCCAGGGCCAACACGCCGCAGGCGTAATGCATGGGCGTTCCTTTACCTCGAGGCTGTCTAGCAATTGTCCCTGCTAGGGCCTGGGATTGCCATCTCGAGCTCATCTGTATGATGACCTGCGGCTCCCGTTATTTTGGTGGCCTATGCACATTGCACAGGCGCGTTTTCGCGAACGAGTCATGTCGGCTCCAACGTGACTCGGAGCGACGGACAGAACGTCACCAAGCGGTTTCAACTCTTCAGCCTAGCCGTATGTCAGTCGCTCTAAGTCGCGCGAGAGAAAAAAGTACTCACAAACTAGTTTACGTCGATTAGTCCACTTTAATTCGTTCTGTGCAGGAACGAGTGGCAGCCTAGCGACGAAAGCAGCTGAGGGCGCCTGAGGTGGTGGCCCGCATTGTTTGTCGTAGGCGCCCATACGAAGCAGGCGTTCCGTCGTGGGAAACTCCTCTTAACCTTCTTCCCCATGCTCGGATTTGAACTTTTCGACGAAAAATGATGCCACTGGAAACATCGCTCTCTCCATTCGCGCGTAGAGTTGTTACAGAGAGCCCGCAATGTATATCGATCCTACATGGCACAAGATATCAGCTAATACAACCGTTGAGTACACAGGATCACCCTGGCGGATCACATCGCGATCCCCTTCTTCCGGAAAAAATAACGAAGTCCCTCGACCTGCGTCCACCACACTCCGCGCCCAAGCTCGACCAGACGATCCAAATAGTCTTCGAGAATCGCGTCCGCGGTGACGACGAAATCGAGGTCCGTATGGAGGAGATACCTTCCCTTACCGCCCACTCCACCGTACCTGAGCTCGCGCCACAGGTCCCTGAGCCCATCAAGGTACACGCCTTTCATGTCGGCATGCTTCCCGTGCCCGACGCCTTTCGCGATGGCATAGAATGTTCCCCGGTTGGAGTGCATGATAGCGGGCTTATGCAGGAGGAGTGTGTCCGAGATCGCGTCGAGGAGGTATACCAGGTGAGCGGCGGGGGAACATTCCAAGTGCGACAGCTTGACGACAACTGTGCCGCCATTCCGGACAGCGGAAAGTCCGATGATGAACTGCCCGATGAGGAGCGCGTCCCGGTATGCCGCCTGCGCCAGCCTCGGATCGTCCGGCGAGTCTCCAGGGGCGGAGTACGTGCGAAGGGCGTGTCCGTCGAGAATGACCAACGCGAACCGAGCACAGAGGTCTCCCGGGAAGAGATGGCCCGTCCCTCCATCCGCCATGTGGAGGTCGTATGACAAGATATCTTGCTCGATGAGTCGGTATCGTTGGCGCAATTGCAAGCGACGCTCGAGGCCGAACTCGTAGCCTCCCATCGACGGGGGAAGCGAAATGCCCACTCCGGAGGCGTAGCGATTCTTTTCGAGGACGCGTGCACTGAATCCGCCAGGAGAACATCTGTGTAGCGTGATTGGTCCACGACGTCCACGCCGATGGGATACGCAATATCACTCACCCGACATCGAGGAACTCGAAGTTGCCGAAGGTAGGGATGAACCGTGCCGCATCGTCCAGCTCGCTCATCACGGGCTTCATCGCCTTGTACCAGTACAGAGTCTGGCGGTCGCTTTGTTGGTCCGCAATCTGACGAGTGGTTTTGAAGTGATCGTTCAATCCATCGTCTGTCCATCCCTAAGTCGACACTGCAGTGAGTAAGATGCCCTAGAAAAAGTTCGTCATAGCCAACGTGCCTTCTTCCTCAGTTCCAGCAGTTCCTCCAGCTCCTCGACGCGCATGTGGGCGAGGATGGCGGCCGCGCCGAGTTTATGTCCTGGATCATCGTCCGAAAAGACATGGCTGGTTGGAGAGGTTGGAGAGGGCTGTTCCATCGTGAGAGGGGACGTCGCGACAGGGGACGACTTTTATCGTTGCAGCGTCCCCACTCTCTACAAGAACCTTATACAAGGCTTCGTTCCTACCGCAGCACAAGGTTTAATGCATCGCTATCTATGGACAGGTCATGCCTCACACTGTGCGCTAAAAAAAAGGCACCTAGAGGGAAACTGGGGGGCCATAGTGATCACACCACTTGCGTTGCCTGAGTATAGGCGCAAAGTAAGTCGTGCGAACTACCGTCTGGTCTCCGGATCCTTTGGGCATGTCGCGAGGTCAACAAACAAGTTCAACGAACGAACACGAGTGTGCCAAAATATATTAGCGTGTCGGAGGATTGGGAGGAGTAGCTTGAGGGCAGCAGATGTGACTGACAAGAAGAGACTCGAGTCCGCGGCGGGCCCGACTTGCTCTCATTAGAACACGAAGTTGACCGCCGAGAGGCAAGTGCTAGTATACACGCAATTCATGTTAAAATGGAGCACAAATCGACGCGCAATTATCGTTGGTATTTGAATATGGTGGTGATCGGCCTGCAGGATACATCTGAGGCGCGTAACATGGTCGAATCTCTGGTAGTCTTACAATTACACCAGCAAAAGAGCTAATAGATCGTGTCACAGGCTACGCGGAAAGCCCGGAACCCCCCGAACGCCCTTCTTCTCAAACATAAAGCGTAATCCCTGCACCTGTGTCGCCCAGACAGGACGTCCAAGCTCGACCAGCCTCCCGAGGTATCCCTCGGTGTCAAGGATCTCCTCCGGTGTGGCAATAAAGTCCAGGTCGCTGTCGACCAATCCTCTCCCGCCTCCCGACGATCCTCCAGTACGGAGCTCGAGCCAGAGCGCCCGCAGACCCGCGATGTACCGCTCCTTAAGTGCGGCACGGTCCTCGGTTCCGCCCACGCCCTTCGCGATAGCATAGAACGACGCGCGGATCTTGTGCATCGTGTCTGGCTTGTGCACGACGAGTGTGTCAGAGATCGCGTCCAGGAGGTAGAGGAGCTGTGCGGAGGGCGAGCCCTCGATGTGCGTCAACTTCACGAGGATGGTGCCGCCCGCCTGTACGGCCGTGAGCGCGATGATGAGCTGGGTGATGAGCAGGAGACCGCGGTGTGCGTGGGGTCCCACTAGTGTGTCGATGGTATCGTCAGGGGAATGGTAGGTTCGCAGGGGGTGTCCATCTGAGAGCACGATCTGGAAGCGACCGAGGAAGGCGTCAGGTAGAGGACGGAGGGCGAGGCTCAGCGCTGGGGAAGGGACAGAGTGCGGTGAGAGGTCGTATTCGAGTAAGTCTTGCTTGATGTACTCGTAGCGGGACATGTACTCCCACGAGAGAAGCAGGGGATGACCTCCCTGGGACTCGGGGAGGGAGATGCCGACGCCCCGCGCGTTTGGGTTGGTCTGGAGGATATGTGTGCTAAATCCTCCCGGTGCGCACCTAGAGAATGGTGGTTAGCCACGACGCCAACGAATAGGGCATGCACCTACATACCCGATATCGAGGAACTCGAGAGGTTCGGAGGCAGGTACGAACGCCGCCGCAGCGTCCAGCTCACGCGAGATGTCAACCATCCCCTTGAACCAAGCTCGCTGAGCCTGAACGGGAGCCGTGTCTGCGCGCTGGCGCTGTGACGTGAAGTGTTCGTCTATATGCTGGTCCTTCCAGCCCTGTCAGATGTGGTTAGCAGGTGAGCAAGCATCCATGAGTATCAAAGACATACTATTGCGCGCAGCTGCCTGAGCTCCTTGAGCTCTGCGACATAGCATCTAGCCAGTATAGCGGGAGCATTTATCCGGTCTAGCTGGACATTCGCATATCTGTTGTGGTATGTAACTGGTACAGGCATGTTGCAGTATCACGAGATAGGGTGCAAGTGTCGTGAGTGTTGCAATGTTGGTGAGTGTGAGGGTATGAAGAAAAGGTGGAGAAGCCATATGTGCGGCTTTTATGTACCTAGCCACCATTGTGCTGCAGCCTCTGTGCGACTGCAGTCGCGCGCAGGCTGTAGCCGCAGAGCAGCCCCGCCGCGCGCCTCCCCGCCGTCAACGCAGCGGCGCAGGCTGCAGCACCCGCTGTATCACGTGCGAACATGTTGACCCCGTACAGGGAATCCGGGATGGGAAAGCTACGGGCGTACGCACCTGTTCATGTGAGACGTCTATGTAAGTGCTATACCTGATGGCGAGTGAGTGAAGGTGCGTCATACGGAGACTATAGCACGAATAATGTATCTTCAGTGGACCGCTTCTGCAAGAGAGAGTGTCGTTAGTCGACAAGAGGATCTGGGCCAAACGTACTATGATTTGCCTGGGGTGTGGCAGCATACGCGACGAAGCGGGGATGGTAGGTGTGAGTGAGTATCGGCCCAGGCTCAATCCGCCTCGACCTGCATAGGTGTGTCAGTTGCGTGACAAGAGATGTGGTGCCACACGGAGGCGCCAGCGTCGACCACATAAGCTGTAGTCAAACACTTCAACAACGCAATAGTCGATCGCGGCAACTGAATCAATGCTCAGATCATCCGGCATACGAAAACGAATGTGAGCACCGAGCCATGGAACCAGGCGACATATGTGGACCGAAGACTGTAACCGACACGACAGCAGAAGAGCTCGCTGATACACGAAGCGAAGGGAACACACCACCGCGCTGCAGACCCAGCAGCCCACCCACGCCCGTCAAAAACGCACACAGTCGCAGCAAACAGAAAGCGCAGCCTCGGATTCCAGAACCCCTGCGAAGTCTCATAGCGCCATCGTGGCACTGTTCCATCGTGCACCGAGGATCCCAGGATGCTCCTCCCCCTCGCTCACGCGCGCGTACTTACGCGTGTGGAGATCTTCCGGGGCCCCCAGCGGTGCCGCACGGGACCCAGGTACACACAGCCCGCTCGCGCCTCGTCCGCGTCAGCAGCCGCCAGGTCCGCAAAGTCTTCTCGTGCATCAGCTCTCGGCGAGCGCGCAGAGCGCCTTAGCCCTCTATTGGACCCGCGCGTTCTGCGATGCACGAGGCGGCGCCCGTGTCACGGCGAGCGCCGACACTGACAAGAAGGAAAGATCGGACGGGGATGATATACGAACGCGCGGGTTCTAGTTGATGCACACTCACCAGTGAATGGAGGGCCGTCGCGCACGCCATGACGTGCGTCATCCGCGCGCGACAGCCCGTTCGGAAGGCGCGTGCGGCTGGGCCGGCGGGGTGCGAGCGCGAGTGCGCGTACATGGGAGTCCGCGCTCCGCGGATCCGGTGAGGGGGCCAGCGTGTGCACAAACGGAGCTGTGCCGCGCCGTTGACGGGTGCTCGCGCAGGACGGGGGCCGTCGCGCGCTGCACGACGCACCATGCGAGTCCCCGGAATTCGGGAGTTCCTTGAGTGCCGGCTAGGCTGAGGGAGAATGTTGGAGGGCGCTGCAGGCGTGACCACAGTCCGTCTGTGCGAGCAGATCATCAGTCGGCGTTCGTGGCAGGAGGCGTAAGATGGTGTCCTCGCTTCATCATGCGCGGCTCGTCGATGCGGGTCTGGGCCTAATACTATATGCACTCGAAGGGTAGATTGGCTCGAATGAGGGGTTGCGCTTCGTGAACAGGACGGGTTGTTCCCGGCGAGTTGAACGTCTGGCTCTGGCTTCATGCTGCACATCATCATCAATATCAATATATTTTCGGAAACTCGGTGATACTGTACACACCTGTGGCGACTGCGTGCGAGTGCTACGGGCAAGCTCACTCTCGTTCAGCCTGCATCGCTGATTCTGTCGTGATATACACGCCACAAAGTCAAACCAGCCATGGCACACGTACCACAAGATCCCGTCGAAGTACCGATATTATGCCCAAAGCGCGCAGATGTCCCGCCGGCCGTCAATGATTATGATCGGGGAGGCACTCGTCCGCGCCCTAGAGACAGAGACGTGTCCTGACATCGATACATGCAGAATGAATCGGCGCCTCTACCCAGATATGTCGCTCGCTGTCGGTGGGCGGGCGCGGCATAGTGTGCCGCTGACTCCACAGGGTGCTGACAGAATTTGTGTCGGCGCATGAGAGAATCTGTGACAGAAAAACGACGCTATCAGCACATTGAGCCCGGAGAACCGCCGCGCCGGAACACGCCTCAGTCCACAAACGCGCATACGGGTGTCGTGCAGCTAAGTCAGCACCGTCGATGCACGCTGTCGCTGACGCGCCGTTCGGGTGCATGCATGCACGCCAAAGAGCCTATCTCGGGTTCATCGTGCTAGCACGAGCCCCACAGTGCCTACGTATCACCCCACCACGCAGCAACATCCATGCCTGCTCCCGAGGTTGTACCCTATCATCACGGGCCTGTCAGCTTGAGTGCGCGGTGAGCCGACGTAGTGACAGTACGCCGTGCATGCGCACCGACGGCGAAGAGCCGCGGTGACGCCATTAGGCATGCTGCACCGCTCCCCGGAGAAGCTGGGAGCGCGTGCAGGCGAGGAACCCGAACAGGTTGCGTACTGTGTCACGGCGCTGAAATTTACGCTTACCCGATGATGTTTCGACCACCCAGGTGACGTCGCGCGGGCAGCACACGGACCAAGGTCGGCCGCAGCGAATTGACTATGGGACGCTAGGCGGTGTGTATACACCCTGCGCGCGAGGGAAATCGGAGGGCGAACGCGTCAGGGAGGGCGGGATACAGAGATGTCCGGGCGTGATGCGTGCTCCTCGGAGTCTCGCGTCCCTAATTCCTCCCGCCGCCCAGGCTCGCCCGCCCCAAACCTGTTCGGGTTAAGTTAAGCTAGGTTGGCAGGGCGTGATGTGATCGAGCGCACTAGTGACTACGCACTCGGTGTGTGACTGCCCGGGACCCACAATGCGTGCTAGCGTCGGCGCCGCCGCGTCGGCCGCAGGCGCGGCGTGTGCGCGATTGCCCATCCGTCCACTTGTCCCGGACCCAGGCCCGCACCTGTGGCGCCACCACAGATGGAGGATTCAGGAAGAGCTCGAATTCCAAGCTGGGCCCGCCGGTCGCCAAGCGACGTGTTCAGTGGTGGGTCCACTGCTCGTGGTCGAGGTCAGGCGACGGCGCGCCTCGAGGGCGCGGCGGAGGCAGATCGGCGGCGGGTATCGTCGGCGCAATTACGCAGTCTTGAGTCCGCCCCCGCGGGGCAGTCCACGTCTTTCATTATCCTGGAGATCCGACGGGTCCAGAAGGGCCCATATGGCGAACGCAGGGCCGAGCTTCGAACCTCGAGATACGGCATACGCGTGAAGCGCGGGTGCTCCTCTGCCATAGCCTGTACATTGAAGATGAAACTGGACCATGCGGACAACGGCAGCTGACTACGACTCACGAAAAGAGGATGGCAGACGAGATACATCGCATGTCGCGCTTGATTGCGCCGATGACAGTCCGAGGTCGGATTTCGAGCCTCGAGAGCCGTAAGAGCTGCGTGGTTACCACGAGATGCGACTGCGACCTTAGCCTACGATAATGAACCGCAGGTCCACATGCCATCAGCCAAACCCCGCACGAGGCCCGCCGGGTGCAGCCTCTTCGAATTCTTGTCTATCCCGCAGGCGAGACCGACCTCCCCGCGGGCTGTGGAGGAAAGACGGAGGAGAAGGGGTTCGACGCCGCGCACGATGCGCCGCGAGCTTCGAATGCCCACGCGCATGCCGTCGCCCCGGCGGCGCGACAGCGAGAGAGTGAACAAGAAGCCGGGGTGATGCCTCGAGGAAGGAGCGTGGTGGATGTACGTCGCGCCGCCGACGCCCATCGTTGCTCGTTGCCATCGCCGCAGCTGGTGCATGCGCGCGACACACCTCCTCAAGGAACACCCGGGGCATCAAAAGTACGCGCGACGGAAAAGACCCTCGCGAGATCCTCGAGGATGACGCTGTTAGTGTTAACGTTAACGTTGCGCGCGACCTTGCCGAGCGACGAGCGTGACGCCCTCCCGCCGGCGATCCTCCGTCGTGGTTTCCGAAGCGTCACCCGCCGGGATGACCGCCGAAAGCGCCAGCGTGTGACCGTCGTGGACCAATGAGGAGCGGGCGGCCTTTCTCCTGAAACAGATGAAACGACGGGAGGGCGGAGTGACAACGCGCCGTGCCACCACACTGGACCCGATCGTGTTTCGGGAGGCCCGTGTTCGTGGGCGTGGATACGCCGATACGGCCGACAGGATCCCGGCGGCATCTCCGCGCACGGACGTTTGCCACCGTTCTCCCACCCACGCTGCGTTGTTTTTTTTGTCTCTGCTTCGACGGGCAGTGTGCTCGCGAAGCGGGGGACAATAGAGGGAGGAGCACAAGGGCGCCGGGGCGGCGTCGCGAAGCGTGGCATGATGGGCGGCGCGTCTGACTCCTCTTTTGTCTCAGTGCGGGGCGTGTGAGCGGCAGGCGAACAAGCTTGGGGACAAGGCACGCGCTGGGGAAGGCCCGATCACTCGTCCCGACTACCGACCTTCATCCACATTAGGAAGGCTATGCACCAAATCCGGATAGCGTTCTTGACTCCCGCCACCACTGCGAGCGCCACATTCATCCCGTCCGGCGGGAGAAACACATGTTTACCAAATAGCTATCGCGGTGGTGTGATGCCGCGTCGAGGCCTTCTTAGCTGGCCGATATACGTGGTGGCGCCTTCAAATATATCAGTCGAAACCGCCGCCGCGCGTAATAAGTGTACGTACGTCGCACTACAATAACGTGTGCAGAAGCTGGGAAGACGAAATCCGAAGACGTCCGAATGATTGCCCGTTGTTGTAAAGACAGGACGCTGGAAGTGGAGATTGGGTGGGTGACTTACTGAGATGAGGTGCGAAGATAGCAACGGTGGCGTATGCTTCTAGCTGTGATTATCGGAAGAGCACCACTGCTCCCATACACGATGACAAACAACACGCGCTGAGCACCGCGGGATTAAAACGAGACGCGGAGTCAACGTTCAACTGGCGCGCAGCCGGAGTTGCGAAGCGGGTGTTGGAGCAGCTATGATAGTTGTTCCTGAGGATAACACGGAGGCCCCTGGGGGCTAATGTAAACCCATGGTGGTACAGTATTAGCGTCTGGGGCAAACGGAGAGTACGGACCGACATTAGTTCGATCGTCGGAGCTCCAGGGACCAAAGGGGTGTGTCGACATGCAACGCGCCTGGGACCGAGCGCGACGAGGCAAAGCGAGGCAACTGAGCAACAGACCGGAAAGGTCGGGTACCGTGCGTCGGCTGTGCCTGCAGTCTTGCGATCACGCAGAGGAGGAGCTCGCCTCGACCGCGTGGGTGCGAGTGAAGTCATGGTGTCCGACATCAAGGGGAGTCGTTGCCCTGTATGTCTTCTCGTCAGGGCGGAGGCAGAACACTCACATTTGTGACCAGCCCGGTGGGTTCGACGCAGCGCTCGCTCAGCTCAGCTGGTTGTTTGCGCCGGAGCATGGGCGGCGGGGAGGCCGGGCGAGTGGACATGTGCATCCCAAATTGGGTAGAGTAGTTGATTGTGGCACGGATAGCGGACAGCGAGCGCCGAGCGGCGGGCAGCGCAGAGCCCTCGCCCGAGCACCTTCGACTGTAGGCACGTCGATTGATTGCTATCGATGAACACAGAAATCCTCAGCGCAGAAGCAGGAGCGCGCATTCTGCTGGAACAGTCTGAAATGAAGATCAATGGCAGTCAAGGGCGCGCAGTGGGCAGGAAGAGACGCGCCGAAGGCGGCGCTGGCAGCGGGGAGTGAACCGGGGAATGTGACGCACCGAAAAGGATGGGAAGCGGGTGACGGGCTGTGAAGAGTGCGGCACCACTGCGGCACCCCACGATGCAGCTGTGCACACCGTTGGCGCCAGGGCTCCGATCCAGATCCACACCGATCGATCTGGTCGCCGCTGCTAGGCGGACACGTGGGAGCTCAATTATCCTCTGCGAACCACGACGCCATATATTACGCCCGCTCTGCGCCCAGCGTCCCCCTCACCTGCCTGTCCTCGCCGTCCCCCTCGTCCCCGGCGACGACATCCCCTTCCCCGACGCTTATTACTCGCGTCTTGCACACCTGCTTGGCATACACCGCTATGTTCGCCCAATACTCCCCCCTCTTCTACTCTGGTCTCGTGTCTGATAGCAACTCCCCCTCCTCGTCCCGCCGTCCTTCGCTCGAATTTGAGCCCTGTGACAAGGCGCCACGAGATAGTCTCCCAGTCGATGCGACCTTCGACAGCTTCTATGAGTCTACTACATCCGACGACGATGCAGTGTTTCTCACCCTCATGCCCCGCCGTCGTCGTGCGGAGGCTGGCAACTCTTTCCTCTCGCTCGACCTGGCCGAGAGCCACTCGATGCGCTCCATGAGCCTTCGCCGGAAAGACACCGTTACAAGTCGCGCAACAACGCACTTCGGTCGTTCCGTGCCTACGTCGCCCTCGCTCCGTCCAGTGCCTACCTCGTACGTCATATCTTTCGCTCGTACGTATCCGGTTTCACTGACTTCGTTTACAGTCCGACCGTGCCTCTCAGCTTCTCGCAATTTGGTCCTGCCCCGCAACCTCATAGGCCCATCGTCCGTCACTCATCTCGCGAAGGCCTTCCGGGAGCGAAGCCTGTCCCTTCGTCTCAGCTCCCTTCTCCCCCTCCATCACTCCACCGACCTCGCCCATCCGATCTCACAATCACGCTGTCCACTTGCTTCTCGGTAGGGTCTAGCAGTGGTTCACCGTCAACGCATCGCGCGGCACATTCTGAGCCCTCTATCGTGTCCCCCATTTCTCCCCTGCTCTCGCCGATGGAGCGCTCCTACTTCTCTTTCTCCCCTCCAAGCAGCCCGCCTGCTTGCACGTCGCCTCGCTCGCCGTTCGAGGATGCCCAGCGCTTTTCTCCCGTCTCTGCTCCTGCCGCGGTGCCGCTGCGCGCACGTCCTTCCATGCGATCCACGGTGTCGTTCCGAACCCAACAAGTGAACCGTTCCGCTGCGCTTGCAGCGCTGGAAGGACGCGACAGCTCCAAATCGCACTCACGGCAGCGCTCCCGCCCGCGGAACTTCATGAGCATGAGCGACGACGAGGACGAAGGCGAGACGGATGAGAACAAGAATCGCTCTGCTCCTGTGTCGCCCCCTACCAGCGGGCCCTCCGAGACATCTCTTCTGGACGTTCTTCATGAAGAGGAGGATGTGGTCGTACCTACGGGCAAGTCACGGAAGCGCGTATCTTCGACACCGGCACTGAGGAAGACCAGGAGTCGGCGCGGCACCATCGAGAGTCTGCTCTCACCGCTCACCAACTTCATCGACTTCCGCGACGATGAAGGCTCTTCGCGCAGCTGGAGAAGCTTCGTCGAAATCTCATGAGCGCCCCGACAGCCCTCCCTCCGCACATCCTCGATTACCTGACGGCCGGCGTCGCATCGAGGTGTTTTCCGTATGAACCCATGCGTATGACCTCAACAAAACTCTCGTGCGGCGTCGATTCGTTGCCCTCTCGCGTTGATTCGCGTTGTCCGCTCTATCTATGACGCTATGCTATTGCACCTACCGTCCTTTTCGCCTAATCTGCTCTCCACGCTGTCGCCCACACGTCGCATTCCCATCCTGTACAGCATCGCCACGTCTCCCCTGCCTGTACACCTCGCATAGCGCACCAAGAATTGCACTCCCATCCCCAGTGATGTCTCCCATTTATTCGTTTGATTTTGTGTTCGGCAACGCAGTGTTCCATCATCGCTATCAATACCTGCGACGCCCTGCGCCGTTTAATCCCTCTTTTGTTCCCCGCATCTTCCTGCATTGCATCATGTACTCTTCTTTCCATCTTCAAACTGTGCATTCCGTCTTCCTGCTCCTTCATCTTCGCATGTCTGTGCACCATCAGCATCATTCCACCAGCATCTCGACTCCATTCACGCTTCCTATTCTCCCACATCGCATCTGGATCGCGGTTCCTTTGTTTGCCACTCTTCATTGACAACGCTCGTACGACTCCGCTCCCATCCCATTCCCATGGACTCTAAGCCTGACCGAGCTAATCCCGCACGTACGTGTACATCCGTAGTCCGCCGCTCCTTACCTTGTCCCCTGTTTGTACACTGTACATGGCTTCCGCCCTTACCTCCCCAATGCTACATCGCGCCATTGCCCTCCCTTTGCTTCCGTGTGATCTCCTGATACCTCCAGTGCGCAACTTGAGATGTCCGCGCGATCGCGTGCGCCGAGCCTCGACTGCAGTGTCCACAGCTGTTGCCGCGGCCGCCCGGTAAGTTGGGTTCCTTCAATCTGCGTGATTCCGACGGGATGACAGAGCGTGGGGTCGCAATAACGGACACGTCCAACGGTGAGCTGTGCCCTCTTCTCCCGATCTTCCCTCGCGCTGACGGCAGTGCCAAACCACCGCAGACCACAGCGCGACACATCACTGCAGTCTCGCCCGGCCGGCGACCACAGCGTGGGCGCATCCAGCACCGCTGCGGCCGTATACGATCAGGACGCGCGCGCGAACTTACATTCGCCGTGTACACACAGGCTCAGGCTGAGCGCAGACGACGTAGCCTAGCGCGCGAGCCTGTGCGGCAAGGTTCGATATCCGTAGCCGATCAACACACCCTCATCCACAGGTGGCCATCTGCGAACTTCGCGGCCACTCCCGCGTTCCCAGGCGCAAACGTATCTATCGCGGCTGGCCTGTACCGTGCAGGCGATCACGGTGCGGACGTACCCGCCGCGCAGAGCTCCCCACGCACCGGAGTCCGTGCACGGCTAGCGCCGCGCGCAGCCTCCACGCCCCCGGTTTTTGCGGGAGCTGTCGTAACGGCCGTCCTCGCGACGGGAGTATCGGATGCCTGTTTTTTGTGGCTATTCTCGGGACGGCCGCTGGAGGGCGCGGGGGCTCCCACAGTGGGTGGGACGGCTGGTGGCTGTGTGAGAGTTGTGTGAGTCGTTCCCTGTTCGTTCTCGTATCGGCGGTCAGCTGAGGGTCTGGCAGGTTTGCGAGTGCCGCTGGTCGATGTGCACGTCCGATCGGACGCTTTCGCTTCGACCGCGAAGGGATCTCGACTGGCGGTCGTCTCAACGTTCTGTAACGATCGGCCAGTGCATCACCAGTGGCATGCTTGCTGAAGATCGTAGTAGGCCCTTAATATTTCCAAGTATTGCTATTTGCCCGCTGATGCGAATCGAATGGCGGCCTCTTCTCGCGTCGGTAGGCCCACCGTGACAGGTCGAGATTGCGCTCGAGGCTCACACAACCGGACACCACGATTCCCGTTCGACCGTACCACTTACGGTTCGGTCCCATTTGCACGCGATGGTGTGGTACTCAATCACTACGGCTCGTGTCTTATCCAGAGCTAGTCCCCCCCTCTCCCCCCATAAAGCCACGACAAAGGTATCGGCGTCAACCGCATCCGAAACAGACCGTCATATCTCCTCAATTCGTCGCTCTTCCCCACCGTGCGATGCGTTTATGACTGCATTCGCCCTAAACGATTACATAGTTCCCGAGACATGGATAATAACCTGCACACACCGAATATGTCGAGCCAGACGGCTCCCGTGCATCTGGCCATCGGCGCGGGGATGGCCATATAACGGAGCGCCTCTGAGGCAGGGGTCCCAGTAACTACGGCGGCCTACACGTCAGCCTCGCACTCGCCCCAACTACCCGCCGCCCCAGACTCCACCCACCCGTCAAGCTACTGAACCTCCCAGTCGAAATGCTCGACCGCACTCTCAGCTTCTGGAAAGAGGACACGCCCACCCTTGCGGTGTGCTTGCTCACTTGTCGCGGCTTCCTCCCTATCTGCCGCACACAGCTCTGGCGGTACATCGAGAGATAGCAAACATGTTACCCGAGTTGCGCACCGTAGCATTCATGGCCTTCCCCGACAGCAGTCCGGGTATCAAACCGTTGGTACGATCGCTCGTCTTCAGCATGAAGCAGCACCCGCACGGCCGCTGGTACGGCAGCACACTGCCGCAGCCCTCCTGGCGCGCGGTAGTCGACCGTCTCCCCTCGCTCCTTCCCTTCAGTGATCTTTCAATAGTAGTCTTCAAGAGCTCTCCACACTGGCTTGTCGGTTTCCAGGCGATCTTCGCTCGACTCGCAGAGGCTCTGGTAGGGGATAACGATCAAAGCGGGCCAACCGGCGTCTTGAAGGCGATACTCGCGATCCACCCACCTGGACGTGCGCACGGTGTCTGTGGATATTTTGGGCGTACTGCACGGTGACGACGGTATGTATCGAGGAGTGCTGCGTGGTGCAGAGAGCGGAGAGGGTCAACTTGCTTCTTCCTATGCTTGAGCGTTAGGCTCATGCGGGCGGGTGTGCACGTCGAGGTCGTCTGTGACTGAGGAGTCTGACCCTATACAAGATATACTTTTATATAGTCTCCCTCACTCGGGCTCCTGAGATGAAAGAAAGTGCATTTACGCTCGCGGCTCGCAGTCAACGACATCGGTGGTAGGGGTCATACCCTCCCTGAGCCCTCCTGAAAACAAACTCCGACGTTCCCACGGAGGCCTCTTCACCTCTTGACAGGCGCCTCCAGTTCAACTGCGCTCCGTCTCCAGCGAGTACATGTTGCCTCCGTACACCATGTCGCCAACCCTCACCCTCCCTGTCGAAACCATCGAACACGCGATCAGTTTACTGCGTGGGGATATTCCCTCGCTCGCGGCCTGCTCCCTTACTTGTCACGCACTGCTGCCCATCTCACGCGTCCATCTTTGGCACGAGGTCGTCTTGCCTATCGAACTCGACGCGTACGGCTCACACAGTGCACGCGTTGAAGCGTTCATACGTATTATGAACCGCAACCGCAATATCGCCGCCTACATCCGCTCCGTCGTGGTGTGTCCGTCGCCGGGGTATAGCTACATGGACGGAATAGAGTTCGACGGGGTCACTTGGGCTACGCTCGGTGCACAGCTGCCTGCGATTCGCTCTCTGCGTCTTCGTGATATCTTGCTGTTGGATCTAGCCGAACTGGTGCCAATCATCCGCGACCGGCCCACCCTGGAAGCACTCATCTTGGACAATGTCGGCATGATGTCCGATGATAACTACTCCTTTTGGCCCCCTTCGCTCGCCCAACCTGCTACTGGCGCTGCGGCTGTCGGCGGACAGCCTTCGCGGTGGGCACTACGCACGCTTTCAGTCTTTGGAAACGCCATCCCGATGAAGGAGCTCTCGCGCCTGGTACTTTTCCTGGAGCAATCGACGGAGGTCATGTCCTTGGAAGCACTCGACATTTGCTGTGCTATGGCGCCACCCGAAGAATCTCCCAGACGGCCTGTTGTCTGGCCGGGGATCCCCTCCTTTGGAGCATCGCTGCGTCACTTCGGGATCACATTTAGGGACACCAAGCCCCAAGCGAGAATTGCCGTCGACCCAGTAGGCCGTGAGTGCTTCCCCACCCTCTTCGTGTTTCTCCTAGACGCCTGTTGTAATGAGTGGTTGACGACCTCTTTCTTTTGCACAGGCGAGCACGTACAACGCGTCATCTCGGACTTGCCACGATGCATCTCTCTCAGATCGCTGCGCCTCGGCTATGAACGCACCGGCGCGTTCATGCTTGGGGCACTCCTCCCGTCAGAGGCAGGGACATCTTCAGGCTACACACCGACGCCCTTTTTCCTGGAGCTGCTGGTGGACGTCCTTTCTGCATCTGGCCCGGCTCCGCTCCCTCTGCTCGAAGAACTTACTCTGGTTTTCGGCGGTCCTCCCACGTGGCTTGCCGGCTTCGAGGCGGCGTTCACGCGCCTTGCAGACGTGCTCGTCGGGGACCATGGTGGCGCAGAGGGTGCGCCAGGCAGCACGACGGCAAGGCGGTATCCGCGGTTCTCGCGTCTGGACGTGCGGACGATCTCTCTCTCGACACTCACGCCGTTCTTCGAGGATGGAGATGTGGAACAGCACCGTGGTAGGCTGGAGATGGAAAGGTTGTACATGATTCTCCCAATGCTTGCGGGCTTCGTGGAGGCGGGCGTGCATGTCGAGGTTACGTGCGAGTGAAGTTCAAGTTTCCTAAGGTTCAAGATGTACGATATCATGATATTGTAGCGTGTTGTGTACAGTGTGCATCCGTTAACTGATGTTAACTCATTCGAGTTCTGATACGCTCGAGAAGCGTATAGCGCGTGCATGTCCAAATCGGTCCAGTGGAACTTACAATGCATAAGGGCTATGCTGATGGTTGTGGGCAACTGGCAAGGATCACTATAGCTAGCAATCTTCGCGGCCCAAGCATAGATTTGCCTGGATCTCTTTTATTTCCGATTTATGTGTGACGTAACATGATGGTGTCACACTCTACGCGACGGCGCCACGTGGGGCAATCCATACCAGTCACCATCAGCCCATCCACCTGCGCACCAGACCACCCTTACTCTTCATCTCGCTTCTTGTGTACCACAAAATGGGCCTGGCGCTTTCGAGTCTCACAACGGCGCTCATCGCGTCAACAGTATTACTAAGTATTGAACTCAAAGTTAACTATAGTCAGCGTCTTGGAACCCGGTCAGTGCCTTTGCAGCCCCTCGCCACTTCGCCGTAGCATAGATACACGGAGCGTCAAGTATTAGTCTCCACGTATACACTGAAAGGTACGTATCATTATGACTGCGAATGTATGACGCGCTAATGTTACCAAGTACTTCCGAACCACCTCCAGACGCTCGTACTCGGGGCGAACGGTCCGCCACACTTCTATGTATAAGCACGCGGATCCCAGAGTCGAAGCCGCAGTAACGGCTCAATCGGCTGCTCGAGTCCACCCACCCCCGGTCAAGACTCAAGCGCCTGGTTATCACCCCCTCATCGACTTGGCCTGACATTGCGACCTACCACTACCACTACAGCCGGTGAGTGATCTCTGGTGTGGTATAAGATACATAGCTTTATGAAGTTCGGAATGTGTGCTCGTAGGACACTACTTACAAGTCACTCTACAGGTCGTCGGAGCTCCATCAAGTCTTTCTCGAAACACCCAACTGAGCATCTCCGAGTACCATGAGTCTCTCTAACTTCCCTGTGGAAATATTGGAGCAAATCATCTGGTGGTTGGGCGAAGACAAACGGGCGCTCGCGGACTGCTCTCTGGTCTGCCACGGCTTGCTCTTCCTATGCCGCGTCTACATCTGGAACTTCGTATATATCTCCTACGAGTTCGACATGTTCCCCCCCTCGCGTTTGAAGGCGCTGCTTGAACTCATCGACAGCAATCCTGCTATTGGGTTGCACGTCCGTTCGATGGTGATTCGTGGCGCAATCTACCGAGGTCCTGGAGACGGCAACACGGAGTCACAACACCCGTACGAGACCATGGCTGGGCGGTTGATCTCTAGACTGCCAATGCTCGAAGTTCTCAGACTGAGTCATCTTATCGCGTTTGACATACGCGGTGTAGTTGCTGTTGCTGGCGCTATCCCGACCCTCAAAACACTCATTCTGGAAAATGTCACAGTGGAGCAGAAGGCCCCAACTCAAGCTACTCCTCAGCAGCTGCCGGAAGCCTTCTGCGCGACCGCCGAAGTCGCGACTAGCGCACTCAGAAGCGCTCGGCCTTGGAAGTTGGAAAACCTATCGATCTTCAATGGCGGTGGTATCCCAGATTCGGAATATGTAGCGCTGGCCACCTTCCTCGAGAAATCGACAGACATCATATCACTCAAGTCATTCGACATTCGCGATACGCTGTCCTCGCGATGGGCCAAAGTGTCCGGCCGAGCTCTCGCAGTCCCCGAGTCGTTTGGATTTTCCCTTCGCCATTTCGGCTTCCCGATTGCAGATATGGCACACGACGGAAGCGTTCATCCTGAAGGCCGTGAGTGTCACATAACGTTACCTCTCTCCGCGTCTTAACGACGCTCCGTTACTTGATCCTACAGGCCAGCATCTCGAGCGACTTTACGCTGCGCTGCCCCGTTGCCCCGCCCTACGCTCCCTTTCCATCCAATACGATGCTCTCGGCGTTCAAGCCGCACCGACTCCCACCGGCTGGGGCCCGCCGCCAGTCTTCCCCTTCTTCCTCGACGCGCTCGCAGACATCCTCAACACGCGGCCATCGTCCACCGAGTCCAGAGACACCGTGCCCCTCCCCCACCTCGAACGCCTCTCCATCTTGATGCTTGCCCGGGTAGACCGCGTCCTGAACTGCGCAGACGCATTCGCCCACCTCGCGTCCGCGCTCGTTGGGCCCGACGGCTGCGGCTCTGTGGCGCGGGGCACGCTAGCCTCGCGGCGCTACCCGTCGTTCTCGGAACTCACGGTGTGCGTCCTGAGTGCCGTTCCGCGCCCCGCGGTCGAAGACGAGCCCGGCGTCGTCTATGACGCCGAGCGCGCGCGATACGAGCAGAACACGGACGGCAGGGTGCTGCTGCGCCCGATGTTCGAAGGCTTCGTGCAGGCGCGCGTGCGCGTGAACATTGAGGTAGACTAGGGCGGCCGTATGGCTGCAGGCTCCCGGAGGGATGGTACGTTTCTCAAGTACGTTGTAGGTGCCGCTAGGTTAGGCTGACGGCCGACGACAGGACCATGTATATGCATTACTTCCTGATATCTTTCAAAACCTCGGTCGCAGTCTCTGCGATACACCGCCTCCTGACGCGACAGCTATGATGACCGTACCGACCATGTCAACCTCCCGCACACAGTGATCCGCCTTGCGACCCCGGTGCTCCGACTTGTCTCGCAGAAACGCCCCACGGAAGTAGTAGGTAAAACAACAACTTATTATGTCCGTTTGACGGTCGTAATGTACACCCGTACTCGTACGTCTACGCAGTACATACATGCCCGATACTAAGTAAACCACAGAAAGAGTGTGCGTAAAACGAGACAGAGATGGAAATTAAGGACAGGAAAGGAACCTAGATAGGCTGCTCGAGGCTGAGCTGCGTGAGGAAGTCCGTGGCGTTCTGGCGGAAGTCGTCCATGATGATTTGTAGGGGCGTGTCCCCGTCGACGAACGTGAGCAGCTGCGTGTAATTCGGGAAGTAGTTCGGCCAGAAGTACTGCCCGAGACCGTTCGGGTTGAGCGTGGTCACGAAGCGTACGAGGTAGTCCGTCATGTCCTGTCCGCCGAAGATGACGGAGAGCTCCGATGAGTGGATCTGGGGACGGTCGCAGTGGTCAGCCGGGAGGAAACTGTGTTTACGATGGATGTTACTCACAGCTCCCAGACCAGGGATCTTGTTACGCTGGCTGACTATGGTCGGGATGACGGTGTTAGCATAGTGTGCGCGAGTTCCTATTGAAAGGGGATGCTTACAGAATGACCACGCGGGCTGCTTGGCGGAGCGCTCACTGAGGAAGAAACGACGAGGAGCCTGGAAGATGAGGTCGCCCTGGAACGCCGCCATGCGCTTGTACACGGTCGTGATTTCGAAGTCATCCCCAGTATCAAAGGGCGATCCGGCCGACGGGTCCTCGGGGTAGTGCGACATCAAGGTGTCGATGGTCTCATCAGACGCATCGGGGAAGTAGTTGCCCTTGAGGTAGCCAGCGAAATCCTTGGTGGAGCTGCGTAGCTAGGTATAAGCGCAAATAACCTCGGCGCATATATACGACGTACTTGAGGTTGAGCGTCGAAAGAGAGAAGAGCGTCCCTTCATCTTCGTTCGAGCCTAGGCGAGCAATATCAGCATGCTGACCTCAAAGCAATTGAGTGACGTGGAACTGACCGGCAACGAATGGGACCTTGGCCACGCTGCCCTGCTGGACGAGTTTCTGAGGGTTGTCTTTCAGGAATACGCCGTCCGCGTGGGGCCAGTACGGGATGTTCAGAGCCTAGACACGCGTCACACATGGCTTCGCGTGGTGTATCACGTCGCGCACCTCGAAGGAGATGACCGTGGGCGTCTGGTCCATCGCCGCCTTGATATCATCTGTTGAGACCGTGCGAAGACACGCGATCTTGTCCGATGCCGACGTGCAGTTGACCTGCGAGGTGATGAAGTCGAAGGTAGGCTGCACTTTCGTGATGTCGCCGGACGGGAACGCGGAACCAGACTCCATCCATGCGGCACGGAAGAGACCGCCAGTGCTGCCGTCGTTCGCGATCATGTGTGCGGCGACGGAGATGCTTCCTGCACTTTCGCCCCAGCTATTGGGAGGCGATGGTCGCCGTGAGCGCATGACCGGCGGTAGAACGGCGGCCACTCACATCGTGACCTTGGCGGGGTCCCCTCCGAAGGCGGCGATGTGGCTCTGAACCCACTCAAGGGCTAACCGCTCTATCAAGCGCACGGTGTCAATAAAACACGCTGCTTCATCTGTATGGGACGACGTACGGTCATGGAGCCCAAGGTTACCGAGGCCGGCGTTCTTGATTTCGCTTCCTCCCAAGAACCCGAAAGCTGCACCGATATAAATTAGTGTCCACGGATACTCCGCATGTGCGACTTACCGCTGAGCCTGTGCGAATATCGTGAGAATGGTGTGAAATATATAGAAGTGGAGAACGACGGACCGGTAATTTGTCGCCACGAAGATAATGGGTTCACCGATTGCGATTGACCGGTTGACTACGACCTCTCCAGGCTCGCTGTATGGGGCTCGCTTGTAAGCTGGTAGACGACTGGAGAATCCAGCGAGGCCTCGAGACTCACACAGCGTTCGAGCCCACCTGGAATCCTCCCCCGTGGATCCACTAGTCGTGGAAACCGTCCGTCAGGAGCGTGCACACGAGAGGCAAGGTGTTTACGCACGAAGACAACGGGAAGCTTGGATGTCGACTTCGCTCCTGCTGGCGCAATAACGTTGAGGTTCAAGCCTGTCTACTTTGTGAGATCATGTCCACATCATAGGCTGAATGATATTCACAGTCCTCGCTCTGAGGAGGCCCTTGCATTTCCACAGAAACGAGTGCCGAAAGCGTAGCCGGGATAGCAGGCGGGACGTTGTCCGGGAGGGTCGGCACAGCCAGTGATTGCTGCATGCACTGGTTTCCGAACGTCGTCGCATTGAGAGTGCCGTTGTACGACTCAACCGCCATGGGGAGCTGCAGCCGGAGTTGCCCCACTCTATCATGGCAGATAGGGTTCAGCAACAATCTCGACAGATGATCGTACACAGCACCACAACACTCACGGTGGCTGCGCATACGGGATGCCCAAGAACTGCGAGACCACTCCGTCACTCGTGCCGACAACGGTGGCCTTCCCGAGCTTGACAGATGGCGAGGCGGCCGCGACGCCGCCGAGCAGCGTCGCGGAGAGCAGGAGGGCGGGCAGCGCGAGCATGGGCGAGTGTGATGCAGCGTGATACGGACTGCGGCCTTAGACGTCCCCGCCGGCCGCACTCGTCCATCTTATAGCACGGAAAATCGGCGCAGTTCTTGGAAGATCTGCAGACGATTTGCGCTACTGATGCCGCTCAGCATGATTAGTGGGCCGCGGTATCGTGCAATGTCAGATGGGCGGCGGACTCACGTAGTGCCTGTAGCCACACCTGCTTCGGTCGCATGGGAATTAGGAAGCCACGGCCCAGTGAATGCTCCATCATTGAAGAATACTCATTGATTATCAAAGGGCTTCGCAGAAGCCGCCTTTGAGAATCAGAACGCTGGTTTCCTGGAGGGCTGCGCGCACCGACGCAGCTGCACCGACGGACCTGCGCAGCTCAGCGGCTCCGCACTATGCTACGAGTTACGCAACGCTCGCCGACTTGCCGATAGTTGGAACCTGAACTTCATCAATAGGTGACTAAATACGGGTGGGTTAAAGGTCGTCTGTGCCCTTTGCAGCGCGGATTCCATCCACGAATCATGATGCATACCATCCCGTACCCACCCATACCCCTGCCGGTAAACAATCACCACATGGAAGTCGGACTAGATGGGCTCCGCAAGACTCAGTTGGGTGACGAAGTCCATAGCGGCCTTGCGGAAGGTATCCGGGATCACCTCCAACGGCGTTTCTCCGTCGACGAACGCAAGGAGCTGCGGGGACTCCGACGTATACGCCGGCCAGTGAATCTCCGGGCCGCCGTTCGGGTCCAGAGTGTGCACGAAGCGGACCAGGAAGTCGGTCATGTCCTGCCCTCCGAAGACTATGGCGAGTTCTGTGGAATGCGCCTAGTCGCCATGGCGGTGATGGTCAGCAGATGATCTGAATTCCACCTGGAAATGAGTACTCACGGCGCCCAAGCCCGTGACTTTATTGCGCTCGCTCACTGGGAGGAGTAAGAGCCTGTCAGCAATGAACCCGATACCGGCAAAACAGGACCACCCACAAAAAGAGCGCGCGACCTGCTTTCCGGAGCGCTGGTCCAGCAGGAACCGCCGGGTGGCTTGGAAGATGAAATCGCCCTGGAACGCGGCGAGCCTCTTGTAAACCGGCGTAAACGTGAAGTTGTCGCCGGTACCGAAGGGGGAGCCCGCAGCTGGGTCAGCGGGGTACAGTTCCAGTAGTCGCGCGATGGTCGCGTCGGTCGCATTAGGGAAGTAGTTGCCTTTCAGGTAGGCAGCCAGCTCCCTCTCAGTGCTGGTGGAAGGAAAGAAGCGGGGAAGCGTGAGAACGAAGTCAGGGCAGCCATATGGACATCATACGTGAGATTCAGCGATGCTAGTGTGAACAGAGTTCCTTCATCCTCGTTCGACCCTGTCAGATGCGATGAGCGCAGCTCGGGTATACACTCTCCATTCGGTCGGCCACTCACCAATCACGAACGGTACATCGGCGACGCTGCCCTCCAAAACGAGCTTCTGCGGATTGTCGCGCAGAAACACTCCATCGGCATGGGGCATGAACGGTGTGTTCAAAGCCTACAGCGGCTTGAGATAGACACCCTTGGCGTGTTTTGGTGGGGCCCCGCTCACCTGGAATCCTAGGAACGTCGGCGTCCTGTTCATCGCAGCCGTGATGGCATCAGCCGGGACCTGGCGCAGGCATTCGAGCACATCGTTCGCGGAGGCACATCCGGCCTCCGACGCGATGAAATCAAAAGTGGGCTGCAGTTTAGAAAAGTCGCCAGAAGGGAGGGCAGATCCGGACTCCATCCATCCTGCGCGGAAAAGGCCCTCGGTGTTGCCGCCGTTGGTGAGCATCTGAAAGGCGACGGATTGGCTGCCGGCGCTCTCGCCCCATCTGATGATGATGGACAGGTGAGCGAAATCCTCATGAGCAGAGACGGCCCGACGCATTTGGAGGGTCGACTTACATGGTCACCTTCGTGGGGTCCCCACCGAACGCGGAGATGTGTTTCTGCACCCATCTCAATGCCTCTCGCTCTAACGCCAAGCATAAGTGAGGCTATATGCGACGGAGTCTAGCAAATCACTCACGATCTTGCAGACCCAGGTTTCCAAGTCCCGCCTTCTGGATTTCCGCTCCTCCCAAAAAGCCAAAAGCTGCAAATACGTCTAGAACTGCGACACAAACTGCGCTATTCGCTCTTACCGCTCAAACTGAAAGTCACCAAGGCAAGTCAGCGCGCCGTCTGTTCCAGCTGACATAGACTACGCACCGATAGTTCATGGATACGAAGATGGTAGGCAGCCCGAGCTCGATAGACCGATTCACGACCACGGCGCCGGGCTGTCTGTAAGCAGACGTCAGATATGCGCGTTCCCAGTAGACAACGTTCAGCGTACACCGCGTTGGAGCCAACTTGGTACCCGCCTGGCGAAGTATGTCAACATCACATGGGCACATGCCAGCGCTAGAAGACAAGGTACCTCCGTATATCCACTGAAGCGACAATCAGCTACGCCAGTACCATGACACGCGTTCAGAACGTACTGCTGCGATGGGAAGTTTGTCTCCAGGCTTCGTGCCAGCTGGGACGATAACATTGATGTTCAAACCTGCGCATACAGTCAGCACCCACAGACGTCCGCACACCCTCGCCACGCACAGTCCTCGCTCTGGGGGATCGCCGGTATGCTGTCATGGTTCGGTTTCCCGATCCCAAGGAAGGTCGAGATCGCCGCGGGCAGGCCGGGCGGGATGTCCGGGGGAGGCACGCTCTGCTGTATGCACTGGTTCCCAAACGTCGTTGCGTTGATGACCCCGCTGAACCGCACTATCGGCTGCGGCAGCTGCAGGCGGAGCTTTCCTACCCTGGAGAAGAGGATGCTTAGTGAACCTGCGCGGAAGGCCTGAAGGTGCACGTACGGAGGCTGCGCGAAGGGGATGCCGAGGAACTGGGTCACGGACCCGTTGCGCGTTCCGATGACGGTCGCGTCGTCGAGCTTGACCATGACCTGCTGTGCAGAGACAGCCGCCAATGCTGCCGCGCACGCGAGGAGCTTGAAGAACGTTGACATCGCTTTTCTTAGAGCGGTCTGCTAGGGACGCCGAGCTTCCGAAGCAGCGTGCGCGGCATCTTATATACCATCGAGAGGCCATCGCGCTGTGAGAATACCGAAGGTCAGCCCCTCCACGGCGCACACTAGTACAGTTCTTCTTACATACGCGATCTGCATGCGCCTCGCAGAGGTGTCATTGAACGTACACGATCAGCAGACGCCTGGTTCCCATTGCTTAATCGTGCTGTCCAACCACTGCAGGCCGGCAGCGCTCAGCGCCGCCGTAGCGACACATCTAGAACAACCGTCGACTCTGCGGAGGAAGCGGGAGCATACTCCGTGCTGAGAAATGGGAGGTTGTACGTGCGCTGCGGGTTATGAGGGCATCATGAGACGAGCCTGAGGAGCTCCGTGGTGTTATTATTGACGCCCGTGAGAGTCTGACGGCAGAGCAGGGATGGTGGATGAATGAACGCAATGGCGCAGAGGAGACGAAGGTTCTCACCGATTCGTATCTGGAATGACAGAACAGCCCTGCGGTGTTATTTGAAGCCGGATTAACAACGCGTTCGAATGCAGGCGAAACAGATGACTGCCCACATAGTGTATGCGGCACGGATGCGGCCGATGGTTGGTTCCGCATCCTGCCGTATGGTGATGATGTTGGCGAGTACAGATAGTGTCGCTGCCGGGGAGCCACGCATGCGCGACGCCGGATCGGACTTCACTCCGAAGCGGCTCTGGTAGGCCGCACCCGGCTTGCAAGTTGCAACTTCAAGGTGCAGTACTCACTGCAACGTTGCGCAGTGACAGATGCGACACTTATCGTGAACGTTTCAAATGCCTGCGATTCTACTGGAGCATTCAGCCAGAGTCCAGAAATGACATCATAACGGACATCCTTACCGTATTTGTGTCATTGAAGTTTGTCGTTCACCGATGAGTTCAGAGAACTTTGCCCATACACATACTCGAGCAGCTTAAGTTGCTGCTGCTGCTTGAAAAATGCTTCGGGGCAGTCTCCGATGAGGGGTGGGGTATGTCCGTGGTACTCTATTAACGGAAAGCGAGCATCGGCTGTAGACAATATACAAGGCGAGAAGAACGCAACGTAACGACCGCACACACGCCCCCTCCCTCCTCGTCCACCCAGCCGAGCGCGCGTAACACCATACGTCACGTTTACTTGCCGCCAGTCGTGCCCATGCCCATCGTGGTCTTGAAGGTGTCGTAGATCCACCACTGGAAGCCGGTGAGCGTACCGATCATGAGCACACGCGTGCCAAGGCCCTTGGTCGCGAGCGCGACGAGGCCGGTCTCCGACGCGATCTGCCCGAGGCCCTTGCCGCGGTTCGCGGGCTTGCCCATGAGCGAGACGAGCGAGTCGGCGGGGTGCGAGACGAGCGCGCAAACGACACCGGCGAGATAACCAGACGCGAAGGTGACGCCGAGCTGGGTGCCCTTGCCGTACGAGTCCTTGGGTGCGGTGAAGACGTGCGTGTAGAAGAGGCCGACGATGTACTCGAAGAAGAAGAACTTCGCCATCGTGTAAGGGATCTGGAAGAACATGTGAATACGTGTTTGAAATGCATATGATCACGAACGGACGTACCTGGCGCGACCACAGGGGAACGAGGGAGCCGAAGGGGTACCGGGTCTCCGCCTTGAGCTTGCTCATCTCAGAGAGAGCAGCGAACATAGGGACGGGGAAAGTGCCAGCGGGGCTCGTCTGGATCTTGACCTTGGTCATCTCCAGGGGGCAAAGCGCAATGTCGGCGAAGAACTCCGCGGATGCGGAACCAGCGAGCCAGATGGCACCCTTGTACTTCGTGGACGCCTCCTCACCGGCGAGGTTCATGTACTGGTCCTTGAAGAACTCGTAGAGACCGTACTTGAACATGCCCTGAAGGGAGTAGCCCACGAAGGTGGGGCCGAAACCTTTCCAGAGACCCTTGCTACCCTCCTCGGCGACAAGGGTCTTCAGGCCGGGTACAAGACCCTTGAACTTGGCGGGGTTGACCTAAACATATCCAGAGGGTTAGCCAGCGTGAATGAGAGGCAGCCATACGCGACGTCTCAAGTAAGTGATAGAACGGCATAATTTCGGCGTCAGATGTACAGTAGGAACGTGCGTGCGTCTCCCGCGAAAGGGAAGACGCCAGGTGCATTGAGCTGTCATCGAAGTTGCAGCGCCGATAACGCACCGCGCAGTAGAGAATAACAGCACACAACCAGCAATGTACCACACTGCATCGAGTTGCCAGCGCACCACGACGGGAAAATTGGATATCCGGGAACGTTTGAAGATGCCAGGACACGAGTACAAGTTGAAGTTGAGATAGACGGGAACATACCTGCATGTTGCATTTTGTTACATCCAGAGGAGTAATGCCGGCGTGGGTGAAGCCGCACGCGAGGGCACCACCAAGCATGCACTTGGCATAGTAGCTGGTGTCGTGGGGAACGGGGCCAAGGTAGCTGTGTGCGGTGATTGGTGAGTGCTGGCGGACGCGACGACGACAACGTCAACGCGACTGACCGGGCGTCCCACTTGCCCGCGGGTGCGAGGTGAGCCATGGGGATTATCTAGGGGCGTAAGGGGTAGAGTAGGGTCTAGAGGCTTGACTGGAGGGCCTGTCCGAGTCGAAGCAGAGACGCAGCGCTGGCGGATGGTGGGAGGAGGAAGAGTGATGACGGTGGCCCACGGCTTGCCATATAAATTTTGGACGCGGCGTCCTTCGGCGCGGTCGGCTCCGGTCCTCACCGAAACCGTTCTCGCGCGGCCGTAGCACTTTCCGCTCAGCACTTCCTGGCACACTCACTCTTCAGGCGAAACATCGTCGGAGGAGGCAGAGCGTGTACGCCTGTTATGTATCGCAAGGCGCAGGAACGCCTCGGTCTGGGCAAATTGACTGTATGCAAGGGGCAAACGATCACGAAAGCATCGCTCGTAATCACGCGTGCCCTTACTCACCTTCCCCCCGAGGCTGAGCGACGCGCAGCCGGAACTCCTGAATAACCACCATGTTCACAACTTTTGCACCGACGTCCACCTCGACCGACTGCTCTTCGACTGTTTTGCAACCCCCGTAGCCTCACCACAAACCTACAGTGACTGAAGAATGGCGCCGGCTGCAGTAACCGGAGCGTCGGAGTCATCCGTCTCTCACCCGACCTCCGTTCTCAAAATGAACACCGCTCCGACCGACTTTCCTCTCGTCCCGGCTACGACGTCCTCGTCGCGACCGCAAGAACAACACGATGGGCTTGTGCGCAAGGAGTTTGCATTCGACCCGATCGAGGACGCACTCGCGGCGTTTGGGCGTGGAGAGTTCCTCGTCGTAATGGATGACGAGGGCCGGGAGAACGAGGGGGACCTGATCATCGCCGCGAGCGCAGTCTCCACCCAGAAGATGGCGTGGCTCATAAAACACTCGAGGTGCGCCGGTAGATTCGTTTCATCTCGCGCCGTTCTGACTCGACCCCTATAGCGGCTACATCTGCATTTCGCTGCCCGGAGACCGCCTCGAGCAGCTTCAAATACCTATGATGGTCCCGGAGAACGAGGACCCGCACCGGACTGCGTACACCGTCACCGTGGACTACAAACACGGGACGACCACCGGCATCTCCGCGCACGACCGCGCGCTCACCGCCCGCGCGCTCGCGTCCCCCTCTACCACGGCGACGTCCTTCAGCCGCCCGGGGCACATGGTTCCCTTGCGCGCGCGTCCGGGAGGCGTCCTCACCCGCCGCGGACATACCGAATCCGCGCTGGACTTGTGCGCGATCTCCGGGCTGCCGCCTGCGGGCATCCTGTGCGAGTTGGTAGAGGATATTGAGGACGGGAGCATGATGCGGCGCGATGCGTGCAGGCAGTTCGCGGACCGCTGGGGGATCAAGATGGTGAGTGTGGAGATGCTCGCGAGGTGGCGGGAGGAGCACGAGAAGGCGGGCGCGCGGTGAAAGCATGGGGAGCGTGAAGAAGGCAGTACAAGGGCTCTAGAGGGTCATGTATCGTTAGACTGTATCAAGGTCGTAATCACCATTCATCTTGGTCAATCGTAGAAACGGCAGCACTGTCGGTATCCCGTAGCTTGCAACGCGTTGTCCGCTAACCGCCACGGATTGAAGCAGGTTGACAACGTAAGGACTGTGCTGTGCCTTGCTGACAGGTGGGTCCCATTGTTTCCAACGCAAGGGAGGGGGCATTAAAGAACGTGATATTGCAGGATATGTATAAGGATAGATGCTAAATGCGGCAGCCATGCGAGAGCGATGCGTACGTGCGTGCGTGACTATTGATACAGTGAACGCGACATAACCAGCAAGATAAAAAAAAATAACCTCGGCAACTTCCAGAGCCGCCGTCGCGTGCGCACACGCACCCATCGACAGAGTGTTGGTTACTTAGGCGTTGCCCGTGATACCGCCCGTCGCGCCGGCCGCGGCGATGCGCGCGGTCGCGTCGCTCTCGGTGGTGCACGCGAGCGACGTGCCGGCCTTGTTCACGAGGGGGAGGGCGAAGCACTGGGTCGTCGCGGCACAGCCCATGCTGACGAACTTGCCGCCGACGCACTGCGCGAAGCCGCCGGAGATGCACGCCTGGTCACCGTCTGTTTGGACATGGTCAGCGCTGGCGCGATGGAAAAAATCAAACACGATGCTCACCGGTGCAGGAGGCGTCAGCGGTGAGGGTCGCGAACTTGGCGTTCAGGGCCTGTGCGTCCTTGCCGTTCTGGAGCTGGAACGAGCCCGTGGACGAGCCGGTTGATGCAGCGGCGGCGGAGGTGGCAGCAGGAGCGGCCACGGTGGTGGTAGTCGCCTCGTCGTCGTCGGAGCAGTCATCGGTGGATGTCGCAGTGGCGGTGGAGGTCGCAGTGGCGGTGGAGGTCGCAGCAGCAGCGGTGCTGGTCGCGGCGGGGGCCGCGGCCACTGACGAGCTCGCATTGGACGAGCCAGTGCTGGAGCCAGACGACGAGCCGCTGATGTTCTGGAGACCGGGGTCCGACGTGATGTCTGTCAACTGCGAGCCGTCCGCGATGGGGCCGCTGGGGTTGGCCGCACACGAGCCCGCAGGGGAGAGCGGCGTGGTGTGGCCGAAGGGGATGGTGCCCGGGGCGCCGACCGCGAGCCCGCCGACGAACGTCTGCTGGTTCGCGCCCTGGAACTGGCACTGGAACAGCCCGTTCAGCTCCGAGTTCTTCGGCGCCTGCTGGCAGTAGGGCACCGCGACGGAGTTGGGCTGTCAGACAGAGTCCGTGTGAGCACGCATGTTCGAAACCCAACCAGACGCGTCGCGCCATGACGAACCGTGTTCCGGGGCTGCTGCGCGAAGATCTGGGCGAACTTGATCATGTCCGCGTCGTTGTTGAGCGTCTTCGCGAGGTCGACCATCGCGTCCGCCGAGTCCTGCTGCTCGCAGGGGCCGGCCGCGGCGAGCAGCGTCGTGAACGCGGTGACCGAGACCGGGTTGCACTTGTCTGCACCGCCTGCCGCGAGCTGTGGGGGTGCCTGGTGAGCATCGGACATGACAGATCCCTTCAACTGCGAGAGGACGTACACAGGCCTTCTCCCACTTCGCGGTCGAGTCCGCGATGACCTGCGCGATGCGCTTGTGGAGGGGCGCGCCCTGCGCGTTCATGGCGAGGGCCGAGAGGGCGACGAAAAGGGCGGAGGTGAGCTGGACCATTGTGTAGACTGGCTAGGTAAAGATGGAAAGCGTCGAGCTTCGTGTAAAAATCGGAAGACGAGATGAAGGCAGTCTGAGCACAGCTCCGGGATCGAGGGCGTGAGTGAGGAGAAGGTGGGAGGTGGGATGGGGAACCAGCTGCCCTCCCTGCAGCCTTATATTCCTCGGACCTCGGCATGTTGAGCTTTGCTCAGGAAGGCTAAAGAAGGTCAAACAATTGTGCCGGAAAGGGACCGGACGAAGCGCTAGCGGCTCGGGGAAGATGCCGTCATGCGTAACTACGCGGACAATTGCCCCTTTATTTGGCATCAACAAGGCCGGTTAGCTCCGCTTTGTACTCCTGCTCCGTATTGTCGTCCTACGCGTGGCGGTTCAAGCAGTGTTTTACCTGTCGCTTACTCGCAGCATTGTACGGGCCCATGGGGACGTGTCTGAGCAGGCTGGCAGCCACGCCGTAAGACGAAGTAGTACAAAGTGGTCCATTCCCAATTTGGCAACGCACTTTTGCACATCGGCGTCTAATCCGCATACGAGTATCCACCCTGGCAACATGAACATCTTCCGGTGATGTATCGTGGATGAAGCACATGAAGTTTTCGCTGCGCCCACATGAATGCAGAATATCATCAAATGGTCAACTCCAGGCTGCCCCACGCAAGAGCAGGTGATGATCGGTGCTCCTCATTTAGCATCATCGGGTCCCGCCATGGGTGCCGCGTGGGGCGCGTTGCTAACCCTCCATGGATCCATCTACATCTCAACTGCTCGATGACCCTTCCATGTCACTACATGGATGCAAGAGTCTATACTTTGCTACGTCTATACATCTTGTCGTCCTTCGCTTGTCTCCTTGACATCTTGCTCTCCTAGGAGGCCTTGATTTGGCCGGCGCTGCTCTTTTGAGATTCTCGTGCAACTCCTGGACCAAGACATCCCTATCTTCTGCGGCCTCTGCCTCCCTGACATCATCACGTCGCGATGGAGCAACACAGCGACGCTTGGCGAAGGTGAGCGGAGGTCCTCTGGAGTCTGTATCCGAATTCATCTGATTACAGCTGTGCAGCTGGCGCGGTTGGTAGTTGCTTGGCGCAGTGTGGCTGCGCGGCGCTGATGATTTTGAAGCACGCCTTGTGAGCTATCCCTCTTTGACCAAGCCTTGCGATGCGCGCCGCAACATGTCGCAGAGGATGGCCGGCGCTGCACTCGGTCGGTCGGCGCTCAGGTAAGTGCTGCGTGGCTTTCCTGACGTGTGTCGTGATGAGCTGGAGGCGGCTGCGTACGCGCCCAAATGTATCCGGCATTGGATCAAGCGGGGCTTACTGTCTCCTTCCCAAAACCCACCGCCGAACGCCACTTCGCGTGCACACGAGTCACGACTAATCCCGCTCGACGTAGCAAGCAGTACATGTATGACGCATAACGCAAGTTGAAGACATAGGCCGCGACCCGAATACACTTGTCTGCTTCCGGGGGCGCGATCGACGGGATTGGTCCTGATGGTGAGTAGGACTTCAAGGCTCGATTATTACAACCGTCAACTCGGAGGAGCTAGCAATGCTAACGGGTAGTATACGTACTTATTCCTCGTCCTGATCAACCTAGAGATCTTTTGTAAGTTCTCTCAGCATTTCCGTCGGCGCTGAAAAGCCGCTGGCTACTCCAGGACGAACACGGGTCGACTCAGTCAACTTCGACGACCTTGTGCTCGCCAGCGCGGTTCCTCCGACGTCCGACTCGGAGGAAGCATAGCGTTCAGCCCATCATAACTCCGAAAACATCGGGACCTGGCGCCAGTAACAGTCAGTACTTCTAATATATGGTAGTCGCGGTCTCAATTCACTACAATATCGTAGCGACTGAGTACGCTATTATCGAGCTACCTCCCCTTCCCCTCTGAATGTGCAACGTGTGTGATCTGGGTGGGACTGAGCGTTGGTTTGCTCCGGTTCCCGACAGCAACACCGCATACGCACAGCTTCGCCCTAACGCGAGGGTGATCTCTTCTACGTTCTGCCTGACTCGTGCCTGACTCCTGGATTCTTCCCATCACGGAGGCGAAGGAGATTCTCCAGCAGCCCGAGGGCTGTGTCTCACCGCCGATCGTAGATACTGATGGTGACAAAGTGGCAGAGCGGTGAGCAGGCGCTTGCATGGCTGCACGCTGTGTTCCATCCATGTCATTGACAGGCAATCCTCGGACCATTCGCTCGAGATCGACATAGATCCTACTCCACTTCCTCGCCTATCTGCGTCGCATTCCTCTACTTATTTGTCTTCGCGCGCCTGAAGCAACTTCAAGGCAACAGATATTGTCAAGATCTCGTTCATAGAGCGACCTGCGCAAAAAATGCGAAGCTACCGACGCTTGGCACCCATCATTCAATCTGACGGTCCAGGGCCACGCAGTCTGATGCCGCGACTCGCGAAAGCCTTCGGAACAGCGCTATCGCAGCCTGATTTCTCGCGCCAGGCTGGAGACACGTCCACGAACTGTCCACCAGGGCTCTGCGAAACCCGTTCGCCGTTCGCGACAACAGAATCTCCGCGAGCACGAGTTCGCGCCCGAGTCGCTAGCTCAGGGGTACCTATCTCGGCTCGCTGTCGTCCTCTTCAACAGCGTCGCCCTGGCTGGGGCGATCTACCATCGCTCCTTCCTCCCTTCCTCTGTCCCAGGCAATGTCCTCGAGCAACGATCCAGAAATCGTAGAACTCATTGCGTTTTTCGAGAGCGTGTAAGTGTCGACATACTTTCAGCCCAGTTCCAAACTGATTGGGTACCCATAGGTTTATAAACACGTGTCTTCCCATCGGGGTTTTAGGTGGGTTTGTGTCTCGTTGTGTGAGTAGCGTCATTGGCGGGATGCTGAAATCGAGCGGCACAGCTTTTCTCACGTATGAATGCCTCATTACTTTCGACCGTGAGGTCGCCCTCGTCTGGCGGCGGAAATTCACGGGGGCATCTGTTCTCTTCTTCATCAACCGATACATGCCCATCCTGGTCAATGTTCTTAACCTCGCCAGCTCTGCGCGGATGACGGACGCGGTATGTTGTTGTCATCTTCGCTCGTGCCATCTCAACGTCGCTTACCTCTAATCTCATGACAGAGGTAAGGCATATTGCGCCCTTCGACAGTTCCGTAACTGACCTTGGTTGCCCAAAGCTGTGATGCATACGTCAAGGCACTGCAGACCATTCAGCTCCTGCAGTACTTCCCCTGGGCTGGTACGTGTTTCGTTCACTATCCCCACGCCCGTGCTGATCGCGTGTCGTCGCGTGCACGTAACTCTCAGCGTTTTCGGCGCTCCGTACCTACGCCCTTAGCGGACGTAATTGGGAGATCGCCGCGGTCGTCCTCCTGCTCTCGATGGTGCCCATCGGCATCAACTTTGTAAATCCGTTCTTTAGCCTCAGGCTGCGGACGGATCGTACGCTGACTTCCTAGAATAGTCGCAATATCACTGGCTTGTTGTAATCAACGACCCGACGATAGGATGCTCTAAGAACAGTACCGTCACGCTTGAGATGGCTAAAAGGTGCGTAACACAAAGCTCTAAACTCACACCGTTCCATAACGCTTACGTATACTGCAGATGTAAGCTGCTCTCGATAGTATGCTGCTATATCGGCTGATCCCGTCTTGTACAGTAACGATAGCTTCGCGGACTTGCCTGATGGCAGCGGACGTGATTGTACTACTAGTCACTTGGAAGTCCTCCCTCGGAACGATCCGACTCACCACGACAGTCTTGAAGGACAGGCCATCCTTCACACGAATGCTACTTCGAGATGGTGCGCCTTCTATAGTGTAACATTGCGTGCCTTTTCTAATCATCGAGCCTATTTAATAGGCACAGTATACTTCACGTACGTTCAGCCGTGCATGCGGTATGCGTAAACTCGCTGACAATATCCTGAAGGATTTTGCTCATAATGAACACGCTCCACCTGACCTTTACTATGCTCTCTGTGAGTGAGGATCGCCTAGATTACTAGACTACGTCTCATCGTATCCCGACAGATCACCAACGACTCGCTCTCACAAGTGAGCTACTTCACGACGTTCACCGAGCCGTACGTTTCACATACCTTCACGCCTCAGTCCCGAGTACTAATTGCGTGGCAGTTTCACCGCCGTCCTCGTCTCGCGCTTCTTGCTCGACCTTCAAGAAGTCAACCAATACAACCAAAACTCCTCGCCCTCAACCGGTCTCACCCAGGGTTCCAGCCTCGACATTGCGTGGGTCGTCGGATCTCTAGGATCCTCTCTGGCACATGGCGACGACGCGGAATACGTATCGTCGGCCCACGACACAGAATCAGGCTTAGACGGTCGCGATGGACTAGCCTGGGATGACAACGAGCTTCGGACCCTTGGGGTAACGAAGCGTGAGGGCGATCGTGAGGGGATCCCGGCGTCGAATTTGGCCTACGAGCCTCGGGCTGCCTCGATACAGTCCGTGACCTGATGAACTATGCGGGTTGTAGTATATCAGGATCTGATTTGTCAGTCTACAGTTACCCAGTATCATCTCTCTGTAGGTAAAGTATTTTATAGTCGTCGATAACTTGTATGGTTTTGGCTAGGGAACTGGGGAATGTATTAAATGCGATTCGGAGCACGTATCTCCAAAAGGTGCACTGACCCGCCGATTGCAGTGAGCTCATGAATTCCTGAACTCGGTACTGTATGCGACCAGTCTCCTCGTGGCGCACACATTTTTGACGTTATGCCTGTCTAAATCCGATTGCACGTCACAGAAGGTCCATCTTTACTATCATACAGTGCATACCACATGGTAGCCTCGTAATCTGAGCCCAAGTTCGGAGGAACATTGAGCTCATCAAGCAGGTACTGGGACACGAACGGCCGATTCAGACTTTCTGGTCTACCGACCGGCCATCGTGCGTCGAGGAATCCGCCTCCCCTGTCAGATCGTGCCCGAAAGCTGTCGAGGACGGAGGTAAGCGATATGCGTGCCGACAAGGACGGCCGAATCCGCGCTCACCTCGTTCTTGCGCAGCGATGTCCGCTCTTCGTTTCTCCGCCTGGACCGACCCGAAGATGATGTCCATCTCTTCCAAACTGCGACCCTTCGTCTCTGGAATGAGCCTGCCAAAAGTGCGAGGTCAGTGGCAATTGGCGACCTCAGAGTGTCGGAAGGAACATACAAGGAGAAGACGGCCATGCCGCCGATGTTGATCGTCCCGAACATGAGGAACAGCTTGTATCCGAGGTCGGTCTCGAGCGTCGGGGTCACCTTTGCCACGACAAAGTCTGTGTGTGCTTTCTGTCAGAGGCGGTTTGGGTACTGTGCGAAAGGGCGTGCGTACTAAACAGCCATTGCGATGCGCTTGCGACAGCGAGGCCGTAGTGCCGCGTCCGCGTCGGGAAGATATCTGACACATACACCCAACTATGCGATATTCGTGAGCATTCGTTCAACATTACACAATCGGCCATCGAGCAAACACTCACGGGAGCGGCCCCCAGCCGAGGCTGTACATGAGCACGTAGATGTAGAGCATAGCAGCCATCGCCTTGCTCGCCGGGGGCGGGTTTGCGCCTGCCGCGGGATCAGTCGGTGGCGGGAACGTCTTGAGGAGCGCGCCGATGATGAAGAACAGGATGCCCATCCCCAGCGCGGAGATAAGCAGCGAGAGCTTGCGCCCGAGCGAGTCGACGAGGAAGAACACAAAGATCGCCGTCGCCACTACCTTGACGATACCATAGATCCCGGACGCGAGCAACGAATTTGACGTGCCGGTGTACCCAATCTACAGATTCCAACCTGGTCAGTATGGCTGGTTCGAAGTGTACGAAGGAGCACATACCGAGCTGAAGATCTGCGGGGCGTAGTACCCGACCGAGTTCTGGCCGCTCCACTGCTGGAGGAGGAAGATAACGACCGCGATGACGAACCGTATGAAGTTGCCCTTGCCGAGGAACGCCTCGCGCGCCCCGAGCCCCGCCCTCGCTACGCGCTCCTCTTCGATCGCCGCCTCGATTTCAGCCATTTCTGCGCGCACGGCGGGGTCGTCTGTGCGCCGTCGCCGCAGGTACGCTAGGTTTGTGAGTGCCTCGTCGATGCGCCCCTTCGACGCGAGCCACCGCGGGGACTCCTTCACGGTCAGCAGCCCGAACGCCATCAGCCCCGCGGGCACGAGCTGGAAGCCGAACGGGATTCGCCACACCGCGAAGCCCGTCTTGATGTGCAGACTAATGCCGACTGCGCGCACACTCGTAGATCAGCCTCGCGCGAAGCTGGCAGCGCGAACGGAGAGACGCACGGTTGATGAAGTACGAGAGCATGACGCCGACGGCGACCATGATCTGGAAGAGCCCTGTGATACGTCCGCGGACTTCTTTGGGCGAGCATTCCGATACGAACGCGGGCGCGACGGCGGAGATAGCGCCGATGCCCAGGCCGGCGACGACACGTCCCGCATAGATGTAACCGAGCCCGCGCGAGCCTCCGGCGACCGTCTGCAAGATCTATACACAGCTCTCGAGGTCAGTCCTCAACTTTGTCTCGCCAAACGAGCAGCTGTGCACGTACCGCGCCGACGGAGAAGATCACGGAGAAGATGAGCAGGGACCATTTCCTGCCGATGGCGGCTGCAGTAGGCACCGTCAGCTGTCGCGCACTATGCTCGCGCTCTCAGCAGCGTGCGAGCCCGCCCGCCCAGAGCGAGGCGGCGCAGCGGCGGACCGGCACACATGACCGCCCCGCCGTCCGTACCATCAAACTAACGCCCGCGCGCGAAATGCAAACCTTGCCTTCCCCGCCCCGCCTCGCGCTCTCGCGGCGTCTGGAAGCGAGTGACAGGTTGCGTTCCCCCTCACTACGTCCGAGTGCAAGCAGAGAGGAGTGCGGCCGTACCTGAGAGCGGCGCACTGCCAAGCGCGCCAAAGAACGCGCCCGCCTGGAGGACGGAGACGACATTCGAGCTGATGTTGTTCGCCTTCTTTGTGTCGTCGTGTCCGTCTGGGAGGGTAATGCCGAAATGTGACTTGAAATACCCTTGGGCGACAACGCCGCCTCCAATACCGCTGAGATGCAAGAAGGTGAGCATAGACCGCGCGAGAGCTCGACCCAACACTCACGTATCGTATCCGAAGAGAACTATGCCCCAGTACACAATGAACGCGAGCCCTGTCGGATACTATGTGAGTGCGAGGCATGGTGGAAGCAAAAGTAGATTCACAGTAGACCCGGATGTTCTGGAATATGCCATCCTTGAACTTGCTATCCATCGCGGGCAGCTGAACAGAGCAGAGCGGCACTGGAGAAGCGGGCGCTCTCATGCTGTTCGTCCCTTGAACTTAAGTATGAATGCATGCGCGCTTGGTGCGACGTTGCGGGCCGTTGGGTGCATCGAGATCACAGGGAAGCGGGGGCAGCATCATGGGATGCGAACTTAGACGAGTCGTGACGCCGTGTGCATTGATCAGTGGCCTGTGCTGCGTCGGCCGTTGACGTGCCTGAGTGGTTAAAGCGGCCCGCGAGCGTTGTATTGCACTCTAAAGAGGACAGGGCGATCGCTTCGGGAGGCGATCCTTTGCTTCGACGACGTACTGCTGGCGAACTTGCGAAGGAGTATTAGGATGCGGCAGTACGGAGGCGCATCCGGGCGCCGACCACTGGCGTCTCGATGTGTCTCTAGTCAATTGCGAATCACAAACTGCCTGCTCACCTCCGAGTCCTCAGGCCTGATAATGCACTGAGATTGCGATTGCTTCGGCTGTGTGGTCCTCCGCAACTTGCCCGTGGGCGTCTGGGGTCGGTCGGATTAACTGTGGTCACGTTGTCGCCCCAGCACGACCACGACGACGCGGAAGACCTGTGTCGCCTCGGAACCCCGTGCGCCACGAAGCCGCGCGGGTGCGTTCTCAGCATCTGCCAGTGCGTTATCATCCCCATCGTCACTCACAATAGCTCACAGTAGTGTGGGCGATGCAGCAGAGAACTCCGACGTGCCCAGAAAGGCAGGACTCCCTAGCCGACGTTCCCACTGGCACCTGGTGCCGGGCTCTTCTGGCGAGAGGAAGGAGCGGAGTTGTGGAATGGAGTGGGCCGAGACGAATCATATGGCGCGCCACCCGAGAACGGAGGCTTGTGCGAGCGTCGCCATGTCCTGCGCTAGGACCGTGCGTAGGTGCAGAGTATCAGGTCGCCCCGTGTTGACCAGTTTTTGTGGTTAATTGAGGAACCAGCAGATCAAGGTATCGAGCAGCGAACTAAAGTGAAACCGAGTTCAACCTAAGGTGCAACTCCGGTCTTGTCAAGCACATCGAGTGACCATCTTGAGCTGCGAGTTTCCTCATAGATCAGAGCGTCGAGGCTTAGTGGAAGCGGTTAACTAGTCAGTGTAAGCCGGTGTGTTATCCAGCAAATTTGAAGGCCGGGTCCGCTTGAGGCCCGCTCCAGGATCCCGGGGGCGAGCAGCAACGAAAGATATGTCGTGCATACAGCTATACGTTCAGCGCCTGTCTGTGTCTCCCTTGCGGATGGTTGCGGAATCAAACTCCGACTTCCCACGGGGGTCCTCATGCCCCATCCTCCTCCTCCTGAGTCCTCAACCGCGCCTTCCTTCACGCAGTTCCAGCTGCCTCCCTGCGACAGGAATGACTATCTTCTTGCTTCGAACTCGAGGCTGGTTCTAGAGTCTGCGTCTAGGTATGAGCCGGTCTCATTTGTACTGACGTTCTCGCTGCAGGTTGAGCCTTGGTATGAGTCTCAAGCCCGTCGCTATGCCTGTCGAATTCCTCCATCCAGCCTTCGCAAAAAGTTCCTTGCGATCACCGGCGACGACATATCACAGCTCTTTGATATTGATGTATCCCACTCTGCGGTCAAGTTTATGAAGACTGCTTCGCAGACGGCGACAGTGGCGAGCCTGTCTTCCTACTGATCTCAGGTTGCTACAAAGCCCCTGTGCATAAGACTAGGCCGACAAGGCGCGCCGCTTTGCTTGCTCTCCTAAATGGGCCCCGCTGAACTAAGTGTTGCAGAACCTGACGCGTGCACGTCGTCCTTTATCGTCGTCTTCGGCGCGATATTCGGTGCGTGCACGTACCACGTTCCGGGCTATAGCTGGGTAGGCGGCACCTGCGGGCTCGATAATGATATCTATGTCCGCGGTGCGCTTCGTGCGCGTGCTTCTAACGGACACCCCCGCTGCTTACCATGAGTTGTTTCTGTTTGCTGGTGACGGAGTTTATGGGGCGGAAGGATCGGGACGACACGCCCGCGAAGCTCGGCTTCCGTATACCCGCCCGCTCATGCATCATGCCGAACTGTGGGTCCTGTAGGATGGCGGCCCCGCATGCCTCGAGGCGGGTTGTACGCTTACACGCGTGCGAGCTGTACTCCCGCCTGTCCGCACTCCAGGTATGCAGCCATATGCATGGGGCGGGCTGAGTCGTATCTGGCAATCTGCACACGCCGAGAATCGTGATCGACGACGCGGAGCTCGATGACGCGGACGCGGCGCGGGATGGAATACAAGGCGGGTGACCGGCAAGGTTCGACATTTACATCACCTCTCGGAGGTGATTGAATGGGTATACGTACCAGGGTGGCACGCAACACGTTGAATAGGTCTGAGAGCCACGATCTGTATGCGCTGGAAAGGCTGCGACAGTGACTCTCGACGGTTGTGTCGCGCCCTCTTGTTCGCTATCCCGACACACGACGCGCTCGCCACCGCCGACAGCGAACTCAGTAGGGAAGGTAGTGCGGAGCCGCCACATCACGCAATCCACCCTTCGCCTCTCGATCCGTGAGCGCTGTGCGCGGGAAGTGAAGGAGTGGGGCCGCGGGCGCGGGCGACGTCAACGCCGCCCTCCGGGAACGGCAAGCAAGGAGGGTCGAGCAGTGGATCGTCGATGGCATGCACCCGCACCAGAGGGCGTCACCTCCCCTCACCTCCCCGACGTCATCTCCTCTCGTCCTTCACGCACACACGTTCGCCCCGGGATCCTATATAAACAGGGCCGCGACGGCTCTTCTTCCCCATCAACTCTCTTCCCAAACAACCACAACCACTACCACCGTACCACCCACCAAGCACCTTTTTGCCATGTCCAGCAACCGCCAGATCGCCGGAGGCCACAAGGTACATCGACACCCTGTATCGTCAACGTCGTAGCTGCGGGCCTCTGACGTTCATTGCAGGCTGCCATCAACAACCCCAACGTCTCCGAGGAGGCCAAGGAGCACTCTCGCCAGCAGCTCGGCGGCGAATACGACGACGAGACTGAATTCACGGAGAGCCGTGGCAGCGGCGGCCGCAAGGAAGCCAGCGAGGGCAAGGACGAGACCCGCCAGAACGCCGGCTTCAAGGGTGTTTTGAAGAGTGAGCTGCGTCGCTTTTGGGGGATGTCTTCATACTGACGTTGCGCTCGTAGACCCCAACGCCGGTGAGGAGGCTAAGGAGCACGCCAAGCAGATCCTGGAGGAGCGTGGTGCTATGTAAGCGCAGCTTGAAATCGGAAGGGAAAGGAAAGGAAGTCCAGAATGTTGTTGTACCATATGTTGTAGCCTCATCGTCTTCAATTATCGTTGTTAACCTTTAAACGTACTGGTGATTGCAACGAGAAGTATGACATCTTGAGGTAACTTTTTTGCGCAAATCCTATTGCAGCGTTTTCGTCCACGATGCGTTAATTGGCACTGCAATAATGCATGTAGGTCCCTACGGCTAACATACGACAACATTTCGAATAGTAATGCGCCAATGTGTGCGTTCATAATCACTCACTTGCGCTCGCCCTGATGTATAAACTCCCAACAGGCCTTCCCCGGCTCGACGCCCAGAATCTCCTGCACCTGCACCAAGCTCAGCTCACACAGCTTTGCCACGCTCTTCACCCGATTCATCACATGCTTCACGTTCTTCGCCGTGACGCCAGGCAGCGAGCGGAGCAGCTCCTCCGCCGCGGCGTTCACGCCCGCGCCCGCGTCCGGGTCCTCCTCCGCGCCGACGAGCACGGCCTTGCCCGCGTCCGGCTGCGCGACGTGCGTCTTGAGGTCGTTGAAGACCTCCGCGGTCGCGAAGGGCGAGGACGACCAGAGGATGCGCACGCGCGGGAAGGTGAGCGTGAGCAGGACGAGCTTGGACTGGATGGACTGCGCGGCGGAGGACGCGGGCGCGTCGCCGGGCTTCTTCTTTGGGGGGAACTTGTTGGACTTGGCGTAGGACTTCACGTCGGCGACTGCCTGCGGGGAGGAGGGTGTGAGAGGAGAGCGTATGGAGGGGAGGAGGGGGTGGGTACCTCGAGGGAGAAGGACTTGTGCTCCTCGAATTCGATGAGCAGGATGGGCTGCTTGTAGTGCGCGGACATGAGCTCGCACTGTGTGTACCTGTGGACATGTCAACGGGGTAGCCTGTCAAGGGGTAAAAAGAGCATACAGCCGTCCACTGTTGAAACTCGAGACCAGATCCGGGATGCTTTTGCGCTCGACGCAGATGTCTGGCGTAAGGATGTAGTCGCCCACGGTGAGCGTCACCGGGAGGACCAGGAGCCCGGACGCATGTAGCAGCGACGGCAACGAGGACCGGAACTCGCGCATGTCGACGATCACCTGTCGATGCGGTTCAGCATGGGGCGCGAGTGGGCATAGAGAGCGGAAGGACGTACGCGTGCAGGTTCCGTGCTCACTTCCTTCCTGCCGCCCGCTATTCGCGTGGAGATGGTCTTGATGAGCGCCTCCCCAGCTGCCGACGTACGGTCCTCGAAGATTGGTATGAGCATGCTCTGCGTGACGTTCGAGTTAGCACGAAGTAGCACGATCGTGGCGGCAGGCGGGGACGCACCCCGCGCTCTTTGATGAGCCGCTCGAACGACTCCTTCTCGCGGCGCAAGCCGGTGAGGTACTTGCCCTCCTCACAGCTCATCTTGTACATCATGAAGTACACGCGCACCCCGAGGCCAGGGTTCGAGTTTCTGTACACCTACACCACAGAACAACGTTAGCACCCTCCTTGATGGATACCGAGCAGCGAGCGGGGCGCACCTCGATGCGCCTGATGAACTCGAGGTTGGGCTCGTACATCACGATAAAGCGCGGTTTGACCTCTTGCAGAACCTGGTCATCTGTGTCGTCTGCGTACGCGCGCACCAGCACGGTCTGTTCCGGAGCGAGCAGACCGTAGTGCGCGTCGAAGTCGTCGTCCATGGTGAATAGCGGCACGTCCGACGCGAGTGCCTCCGCCGCGGCATCGACGCCTTGCGTGGACAGACTATATGCGCGAGGGTTAGCTGCTGCAATTCAGAATGCGCAGTAGGGATGTTGGGCACGCACAAGTCCGCGATGTCGTCCGCCTCTTGCTTGACCACGACCTCGCCGAGCGGGCCGCTAGCTGTCCGGTCCCTCGTTGGGGCAGGTGCAGCGGGAGCGCCCCCACGGACCCGTCGCCGGTTGTTCGCGCGCTCCTGCCGTTCCTTGTCCTTCCGCTTCAGCGCTTCGCTCACACCGTCGTCTGCTGCTGCGCCTCGACCGGCGCCGGGCGCGGACTTGTCCTTGGCTTGCGGTAAGGCGAAGGGCCCCTTTCCCTCGGCGCGGCGCTCTGAGAGCTTTCCCTTCCACCAGAGGTACAGTCGGAGCTTGTCCTCCATCATGCGTCGCCCCTGCGAGCCGCGTGGGGCGTCGGCTTTCATGGTGGCCAGGAAATCCTTGATCAACGTGCAGGTGTGCAGGGATGAGGCCATGATGAGCACCGTGTTCGTGCCCGGGGAATCTGAAGAGCATGGGAGTAAGCTATGAGAGACGCAATGGGAAAAGGAAAAGGCGTACGGGAGGAGAGGAGGGGCGCGAGTCGGATTGCCTCCCCCTCGATCTCGTGCAGGATGTCGGCGAGGAGGTACCACTTGGGGAGCTCCTCAAGGACGGGCTCCATGCCCTCCGGAAGCCACTTCTTCCGGGGGCCCTTCGCTTTCTCCTTCCCCTTGTTGCTCGGAACCGCCCGACCAGTTCCCTGCGCCTCCATCTCGTCCAGCGCCGCCCACGCCTCGTCGTCGTCATCAGCCAAGTTGATCACTGGTGCAGACGCTGCCTTAGGCACGGGATTCATCACATAGCAGCGGCGTTTCGCGTACGTGAAGATCGTGTGCGCGGCGTCGGTGAGCATCCACGGCGACTGGTGCTGGCGCGCGGAGCCGGAGTCCGTCGTCGTGTTCGCGGCGATGAGCGTCTCGAGGTACGCATGGAACGCGAGCGCGTCGTATGTGAGCAGGTAGGTGAGCAGACGGCGGAGCGTTGCCAGGTCGCCGACGAGCTGCTTCGTGCGTGGGCCGACTTTGTGCCAGACGGGGTCGAGCATGCGTCGGACGATCATGTCGAACGAGCGGAAGTAGGCATTGTCGATTGACAGGTCGTCTAGGTCCAGCTGAAGCGGAATTTGTGAGCGACCCATTGGATTGGCCGTTGATTAGAATGGGCGGGGTGCATACCGTGCTGTTTGCGCGCTTGAGCTCGGCGAGCGTTGTCGTCATGCACTGCACAATCCCGTGATGGATTTCGGCCATGCCCTCCGTCATGTCCTGGTGCAGCTCGACGATGTCAGGAGTTTTGCGGTCGAGTGAGTCCTTGATCTCCGCGTGAAAGCTAGGGTTCGTCAGTACCCCGCGCGCAAGACCCAGCCGCCCGGTAAGAGACCCACCGGGGGTAGATATGGACTGTCCGGAGCTGAAGCTCCTTCATGATGGTTCGTAGAGGTGATAAGCCACTAGTGATATGTTCAGGTTGGTCGGAGAAAGCCTTGAGGAAGCCGTTCTTGTTCTTCTCGCGATATAGACGGACGATGAACGCTTCTGCTGCTGTCGGCGTTACTCTGCGCATGACATCAGTATAGACGACAGCGTATATGCGCTCAAGGCATTACCTCTCTGCGTGTAAGATGAGTATTCCTGTGATGAGGTGGGTCGGGATATCCGACGTGAGCATGTCGACGGTGAAAATCTGCGAGGTTATAGACAGAAGTCCGCCCTTCTTGTATAGATCCTGCCTGTACGTCTATAATGAGCAACGGTCTTTCCACAGGGTGTTCCACACAGTATGGTCGATCAGTCTGAAGTCCGCAGCTCAGCCAATCCAGGCTGTCCCTGGCGGGAAGTGGTGTTGCAGCAGCGAATCCAGATGTGCGGGCATAAAGGGCAAGCAACACTTGCCCATCCCATATCTGCTTGATGGGTAATATAACCCCTCTCCTCTGGACGATTGCTGGTCGCGTCTGTGTGCGGTACATGGGTACCGTAGTATCCGACAAGCTGACGGCCTCTTACTCGCACAGCTCATAGCAACCCTTCTCATGTCGTCTAGCACCACTCACCTGTCTTTCCTGCCCGTCTCGAAACCCACAATGCGCAGACCAGGATTTCTGCACCCCATGATGCCGAGCTCTTCGCCGATAGCGGCCTCTTCTTCTTGTGTGGCATTTACGAGGAGTATAAGGTTGTTGGGCGAGTCGTAAATCTGCAATAGTTTGCAGACAATGCGTCGCAGCCCGAGGCCGCGAGCAATGAGGACGAGTTCGGATGTTGCGGGGTCATGGATCTTCTCTAGGATAGACTTGTGGAACGGCAGGAGGACAGACATCTTGAGATGGTACCGGAGAGAGGTTTGACGTCCTGCTCATTGCACACTAGCAATATAAATGATCTATAGATTATCGGTTAAGCTTGGTGTCGATGCATCAAGAGGTGAACGGTGGAGGGGGAAGGCAAGAAGAGGTCCTGCGCGAGGTGGATGAGGCGGAGCCGAAATACAGACAGATTACTTATTGCGTTTATTGAAAGTAAGGGGCAGAGTGGACTCCGATCGTAGCACCGCTTAGCAGTCCTTCAATAACGAACGGTGACGTTTGTGGAGGCGTTTATATTATGTAAGCCTGTACTTGTTCGCGCTTGGGTTCGCGTCCAGACCGGAACGCTGACTGCGACCTCGGACCTGAGCTCATCGTCGAGCACGCTCTGCTCATTCTCAATCTGTCTTTCTAGCGCTAGCCTTCCGGTCATCATCTTATTCCTCTTCTTCTTCTTCTTCTTCTTCACCTGGCAGAATGGCGACTGTGGCTGCGTCCAGACAGGCCTCACATCCCTCCAGGCGCACGAATCAATCAGTCTCCTCCAACGCCTCTGCTTCATCTTCTCGTAGCGAGAGATCGCGGCCCCCACCGAATGTGAGTATATTCAATCCCAACATGCACAGAGTGTCGCTGGTGTGTCATGGTGGTGGTATTTGGTGCACCGGAGGGACAGGTAGTAGTTCAAACGGGTGTCTGGCCATGGCAGGTTCGGTTCTTGGTGTAAGCCTCTCACAATAGGCTCCGATAGCCCGACGTCTTGCTTGCTCGTGGTGTTGGTAGAGAAGCAGACGTACTATGGCCTGTAAATCAGCCCCATACGTTGAACTGAGCTTACCGCCATGTGCTGAGGCGCAGTGGTGCAAATTCGTCGGATCCTATCTGGAGAGCGACCAAATGCTTTGCACTGTGTCGGGTTCCGCCCGACGTGTTTTGTTTGCCTGTTAACCGGTTTACGGTCTCGTTGAATGCATCGTTCTGACATCTTCCTCAGCCAGCCGTCGAATCTGCCGTTACGCGGCTCCTGGTCTCCATCAAGGTCCTGCTCGAGTCTCTCACACAATGGAGCAAGCAGATTGTCGACGAGAACTACGTCAGCGACGTCTATGTACGCCTTGGAAACGACTTTAACTCGGCTGTGGCGGCGTTCGGGGCGTTTAGCATCGATATGAAGTGAGTGGCAAGGCCTCGTTGTATCGGCACCTCCCTTACACCACAACAGCGAGCTCTCGTCCGTCCCAGACGACCTCCGCGAAATCCTCGAGATGTGCCTGTCCGAAGACGCTAATCCGGAGAACCTGGAAAAATTCCTACCTCGCGTACGCAAGATTATCACCCAGCTGTTACAAGGCCTCCGGGCGAAGCAGTCGATATACCGGCGTATCGTCCAAGATCACAAGCAGCGCCCCGATGGAGGCAGTGATCGGGACTCGCGCTCGTCACGTTCGGAACGCGTAAGAGAGGAGAGTGTGCCGCCCCGTCCGTCCTCGCGCGGCCCGAACGACACCCCGGCGCGCAGCAAGACGCCCTCGTCGCGCCGGAAGCCGTCCAGCTCCGAGAACATACTACCACCCGTGCCAAATGGGACGTCGGAGCAGCCCTTCGTTGGTGGGTTTGCAGCTCCTCCCACTATCGCGAGCGCACTCAGCGCAGACAGCGAAAATGTACGCCAACGATCATCGACACCTGCGCAGCCACGCCCTTCGATGGCCCAGGCGAACAATTTCCCGCTGCCTCGCGCGTATTCTACCTCCTCCGCCGACCCGATGTTTCCCCGCGACCCACGACAACAGACGAACGGTTTCGCGTCTCCCGAGCCACCCCAACCACGGCCTCCTTCGGTGCAGGCTCCCGTACCGGGGCACGTCAGGCGCTTCTCATTAGTCGACGGACCTGTCCCTCCACCCCCAGCTGTGCTCGTCAACGACGCCACGCCCGTGTCTCCGCCTCCTCCCGAAGACGTTTCAGTACCTGGAACCCCCTCAACGGAAAACACTCCCATGGAACCGCCTCCGCCAGCGGTGCAGAACTCGCTCGCTGCTCTGAAGAAAGCCGAGGCGCTCGAGCGGCGGGCGAGCAAACGCTTTTCGACATACAACATCTCGAAGATGACTGGGGTGCGTGATCGGGGCGGAGGTAGTAGTAGCAGCGGCGGAGGGAACCGCCGCTCGCTGATCGCCACGGCGGGAGCGCTCACCCCTGGAGACCTCGCAGCGCTGGCGGAGGAGGGCGACAGCGCGAGCCCACGGAAGAGCCGCGACCGGAATCGGAGTCAGCGCCGCGGCAATCCTCCGTCGATTGTCGAAGGCGAGGAACCACCACCTGTGCCGCCACTTCCACCGAAGTCGGCGTCGCCGCAGCCTGGTGCAGAATCTGACGCGGCGGGACGTTCGACGCCTCAGCTGCCAGAGGTCAACGAAACGGCGAGGGCGGCGGCGTCTACTCCAGAAGTGCGGATTTCAACGGCCGAGTCCACCGAAAGTGCCGACTCGACAGGCAAGCCGTTCCCGGTGTTCTTGCAGGTTGGGCGGGAGGTCAAGAAGGTCGTCATCGAGCCGGGCCTGTCGCTCGCGAACTTGCGGCTGCTGTTCGTGGACAAGTTCTCGTACAGCCCTGGGCAGGACAACTTCCCTGCGATCTATATCCGTGACCTATCAAGTGGAGTGCAGTACGAGCTGGAGGACGTCGACGAGGTCAAGGAGAAGGTCATGCTGTCGCTAAACATCGAGCGTGAGTCTTCTAATGCTATATGGCGAGAGCACAGCTTATCATTCTCGATACAGCGCTCGACCAGATCAAGCAGCACATCGACGTGCAGATATCGTCACTTCAACAGGATATCAAGGATCTGCGCACGGCCGTCGTGAGCAATCGCCGGCAGTCTACCATCATCGCCCAGCCCCTCGCAGAGAGCACACCTATCGCCCCGCGGCCGTCAGAACAGCGCTTCCGCGATGTCGCGCGTCGGATATCGCGCCTCATCCCGGATAACTCGGTGCCTCCCATTGTGGGCCGCTCGCCGAGTCCTGCCCCGATCGAGCCGCAGTGGACGGGCTCGACCATGCTCCAGATGCAGTACACCGGGTCGACGCTGCAGCCGCAGATGACGGGCGCGTCCGAGTACACGACGCGCGTGGTCAGCGACCTGAAGACGCAGTTCGACGAGGTGCAGAACTTGCGGCGGGACCTGGGCATCATGCGGCAGCTGTACACGGAGTTCATGAAGCAGACGAAGGAGAGCCTCGGGACGCTCCGGCAGCAGACGCAGACGGTGAAGCAGCTGTCGACGCAGCAGGTCGGCGGCGCGCGCGCGTACATCGACACGGGCAAGGGCAAGCTGGACACGCGCTCGCAGAACGTGCTCACGCGGATGGAGGAGCTGCAAGATACGGTGGAGAACATCAAGGACGACGTGCTCAAGCGGAACGTGTCCCCCAAAGCGTTCATGCTGAAGAACGTCAAGGGCGACATCGACGCGGTCGCGGGCGAGTTGCAAAGCCTGAAGGACCACATCCAGACGATCAAGCCGATGTGGAAGAAGACGTGGGAGGAGGAGCTGCAGAACATCGTCGAGGAGCAGCAGTTCCTGCAGCACCAGGAGGAGTTCCTGGAGGACCTGTTCGAGGACCACAAGGCGGTGCTGGAGGTGTTCGGGCACGTCGAGAAGGTGATCTCGCTGCGGGGCGCGTCGTCGACGAAGCGCCGCGCGCCGACGTTCCGGCCGGCACCCGCGGAGGAGGCGCAGGGCGGGCTGAGCACGGTGATGCTGGAGATCCGGAGTGCGGCGGTGGATCCGGAGCGGCGGCTAAAGGCGATTGCAGCGAACGAGAAGAACCGGGAGCGGGAGATGTCGACGCGGACGGACGAGTTCCAGTCGGAGCTGAACGGGTTCGTCGCGGGGAAGAAGCTGCGGATGACCGGCGGGGCGGAGGAGGTCGAGCGGGTGCGGAAGCGCAGGGACGAGCTCACGCTCAAGGCGATGTTCACCGGCGGCAGCGGGGCGGCTGCTGCAGGTGCGGGGCCTCTCTCGCCGCTCGTTGGGTCGAGCTCAGGGATGGTGTCTCCCAGGCCGACGTCGCCCTCTTTGCCTCAACTGCCAGCAGAGGGCGGCGACGCCTCTGGAGCAAGCGAACCATTGTGAGGCCCCTACGACATTAAAGTGATCGTTGCTGCTGTCGCCGCGGCCGCAGAGTCTTCGCCTAAGGGCAAGGCTGCGTCACCAGCATTCCGACGTTCGCCTGGCTCGATTCCGTCTCGAAGGTGCATACCTATTGAATGATACCCTCCTTTGAACTACTTATATGTTTATTTCGTGGACGCGCTTATGTACAGGCCACCAACTATAATGACCGCACCATGCATTCGGGGTACACCCAGTGCGAGCCACTGATCGTTGTCGAAGTTCGTACCCACATTCACTTATGTCGTCCCAAGACTTTTCTGTAGATTAGTCGAACACCCATCTACGAGTAGCGGTAATTCTCATGTTCTTTTCATGCCTTGCCTCCTATACATCGGATCTAGGTTTGGCGGCCACGCCAAGGGTCGACCGTGGGCATACCCTACTTCGCACGACAGGCTCATCGACCGTGATGTCTGTCTCGATGTTTTGGGAAGATCTGGGTTCGCTTCTGGGAGACCCATGGCCCCGGGTGAATCTCCTAGTAAGTGCATCTACTGCAGGGGGAATACCCCTATGCCATCATGTTCCCGGTATATGGCTGATGACAGTGTTGGCAATTCGCTGTCCCCAATCTTATGTCGGCGCAGAAGTAGCCGGCTTGTGACTTACCTATAGCTCGCGCTTCCAACGGTGCCAATCACTGGGTATGGCACCTCGCAGAACATGCACGCACGCAACCATGTTTCTCAACAAGGACATAAAGATGTAGACATGTATACTTCTATAGTACTGTACAACGGCGTGGAAATACACAACAAGACGAAGAGACCCCTGCGTCAACGCAACGGGGCTCTGGTTCTCAGACCTCAAGCTTCAAGTTTCAAGACCTCACCCCGCCTTCCGGTCCACGACCTCCACGACCACACGCCCGACGCACTCTCCACTCTCCCGCACATACACCCCCACCTCGATCTCCGCCACGTCTATCCCCGCAGGCGTCCCGGACAGCTCGACGACGCGCCGCTCCGCGCGCGTGCCCATCCCGCTCGGCACCGCGTCCACGTTCGCGCGCATGTACCGTGGCAGCGGCTTCCCGGAGACGAGGCGCACCTCGAGCTGGGCCGCCTTGCCCGCCGGGACTGTTGTCGCTACGCGGTACCGGAAGCGCTCCCCGACGCGTGCGAGCATGCGCGGGGTGACTGCGGCGCCGTCGTGCCCGTGCTGGGACGACTCGAGCGAGGAGAAGGAGGGGTTCGGGGACGCCTCATCGACTGTGACTGCAGGCGTATTCAGCGTCATATGCTGCGTGACTATTGGTGGAGACGTACCTTTGGAAGCTAGGCTACGGCCGTCATCGCCCAGTGCGCGCACGTACTCGATCCCCGCCTTCAGCTCGTCCGTGCTCTCAGCCGGTGGCTTTGGCCCTGCGCCCCCGACGTTTCTGAACACCTTGGCCATCTGGCTGGCGACCCGCTTCGGCGGAGCTGCTGGGCTGCCTCCGTTTTCCAGCGGCTCATTCGGGTCGGGCGAGAAGAACGACGAAGGGAGCTTCGGGACGGGCACACGCGCCGCGTTCGTGAACTGGACGAGGCGCGGGCGCCCGCCTTCCAGTGTGGGCCCAGACTGGAACGAGAGTGCGCTGACCGCGCTCCGGACGGACGTCGCGCGCGCAGCGTGCGTGATGACCGCCTCAGCCTCGTGCGTGCGCGTCGACGAACTCGTCGCGAACGACGACGCAACCGACTTCATACTCTGCCGGTTGTCCTTTGCGTGTGCCACCGGGGGCGTCTTGATTACTCGAGGGGCCGCGAAGTCGGCACGGCGGCGGGGGACGGAGCGCGCGTCGGTCGAGGAAGACGGCGAGTCGATGAGCGACGTGAGCCCGCTCGGGGCGTATCGCGACACCTCGAAGTGCGGCAGATCCGGGATGCTGTCATTCGTCGTCGGCAGGCCGTCGATGTTCGCCAGCGCGCTCGCGCGGTTGTCGCTCGTCATGATCAGCGTCGGCTTCCCGATGACGGGGCGCTTGGGCCCGCTCACCACGCGCCGGTACTTGTCGCTCACGATGCGCGCGGTGTTGCGGATCTTGCCCAGGAACTCGACCTTCTTCATGACCCCTGGGCTCTGTGGCAGGCTCGTGAGGCTGAGGGGCGAGCGCGCGTCCGTGACGCGCGGGGAGTTTGACAACGTGCGGGTGAGGACGCGGGATAGGGTAGCACCGAAGCCTGTCGCTTCCTTTCCAGGAGAGGAGGGACCGCCTTCTTCGTTCCAACCGTACCCGTTTTCTGCTTTGGGTCCGACGTATTGTTCGCCGTCGACCTCGATGCCGATCCCGTACCATCTCATCTCGGCGTCGGTCCACGCGCGCTGCGCCTCCACGCCAACGACCGCGGTATCCGCTACATGCGTGCATCGGCGGAGGATAGCGAATGCGATGGCGATGGACGCGAACGCGCTAATGATCCCGAACGCGATCTTGAGCCCGAGCACCAGCTTTGCACGCGAGGCAGTAGACAGACCGCCGGTCTTGTTGTGCTGGTGAGAGTAGTCGGACGTTGACAATGAAAGGGGAAGATTGGTGTGCGATGTCGAATGCGTGAGACGCGAGTAGGCCGTGAAGGTGACAGTGATATGGGGGTACGGGATACCCGACGGGACGGTTCCAGATAGTTGTCCTGAGCTTGAGTCGAAATTGAGATAGTCGCCAGCCTCAGATGGGTCGTACGTAGCCGTAAGGTTTACACCCGAGTTCTCGTCGCCTAGACCGCTGCTGTTCGAGAAGTATTGCACCAAGTCAAACGAGAAGGCATTCCCAGGGTCGATTAGAACAGGCTGCAGATTCGGCGTAGAAAAGAAAGATGGTACAGCTGCGATAGCCACGTTGGTCTGGAGCGTCTGATTGACCGAGGATGTGAGAGTGACGGGCAGGACTCCGCTGACGAAATCCGACGGAGGCTGTCCGCTGAGCGTCTTGCTGGTCGCATTGTACTGAAGCCAGCTTTCCAGCCCAGATGTGTCGATATCCAGATCAGTGATATTCGAAGGCGCGAGAGGTAGGCCGTCGATGAGTACTCCAGAGAAGTCCGCCGCAGAGTTGAGCGTCAGCTGAAACGGTGCATCCGCAGTGACGTTGATCGTCGGCAGAGACAGTGTCGCCAAAGTCATGTCGTGAGCAGCCACAACCAGATCGAACGGGATGGTCGCCGCAGAGTAGCCCTGCTGGTCAGACGCGTGCAGGACGAGCGAGACGGTGTGCGGGCCATTGAGCTCCTCGGGCCGGGGCGTGACGCCGCCGAAGGTCATGGCTTTCTCGTTGAATGTGACCCAGTCCGGAAGTGGAGAGCCATCTGCTTGCGTCGCAGCGTAGTAGAGACTGTTTGGCGCGGTGAAGGTGTTGTATTGGAAGCCGATGCTGTAGGACCACTTCGGGGGCACGCGGAGAGCGGGTCGTGCGTTGTAGAGAGCCGAGTTGTTCGGAACAAGAAATACAGAAGACAAGGAGGGATTCTTGTCCGTAAACTGCTGCTGGACGGGGATGTGTAGCTCTGGCGGAGGATAGGGCGTAACACAGAGGGTGACCGCGGATGAAGCAGAGTCGTCAGAGGCGGGGTCCTTCGCGGTCACGGTGATCCGTGGTGAGCCCTCGTCATCCGGTCCAGGTGTGCCTTGCAAGGTGTGCGTCTTCGGGTCGAACGAGAGCCAGGCAGGTAGGGAGGATGCTGTGTACGTGAGCGTCGCGTTAGCAGGCGAAGTGAAGGTACTGTTAGGTATTGTCCATGTGAAAGGAGCGTGTATGCGCGCGATGGGCGGCAGCTGGTCGTCGAGCTTGTACGAGACCAAGACCGATGGCGATGCGTTCGCCAGAAGCGCGGCGAGAAGGACCGGGAGGTAACGAATGGTGAGCATAGTGATGGACTGGGAGGCGGAGGCGCGCGACGGGAGTCGACCAGCGACCTCGGATCAATCAAGCAACGAGAGTGTGGTGTACGGCGTAGAGACAGGTGTCGACGTCGGGGCCAGCAGCGAGCGAGTCGACGAGAACGATGAGGAGGAGGAAGAGAGACGCAAACTCTAAATCCCGCCAAACAACCAACTCAACGCCGCCACGTGGGATAGACGCTCATTCAGGTTGATCGAACTTCCAGGACCACCTCCTGCAGCTCGTGTGGGTGACACCACGGTGGACGTCGGCAAGATCCAGGCCATAAGACGACATCCAAGAAGTCATGGTTAATACATACGATCAGCACGGTGGTATGTGATTAAGGGTCCCTATCCAAACAAGAGAGCGCCTCCGCGTGGTATACATGTAGATCTACATCCGGAAATCAAGTACTCCTCCCTCCTCTCCATCCATCCATCCGTTCGTCCATCTCCAGAGCTTACCGCTCCTCCTGGTCCTCTACTTCCTCATCCTCCTCGTCATCGCTCACGACCTCATCTACGCCCTCTTCGCCCACGTACGTCGACGTGCGTGCAGAGCGGCGGCCCGCGTCCACGTCGTACACCGCGTTCTGCTGGTCGCCGAGGTACCAGTCGGGCATGAGGAGCGCGAGCCCGACCGGGACCACGCTCAGCACCGTCGCCACGATCAACATCGTCTTCATCGTGTCGCTGTAGGCTGTACAAAGGTTCAGAAACACATATCTTGAGTAGTTTGATGGAGAGACGTACCGGCAATGACACCCTGCCTTACAGGATCCCCGAGCGGGCGCGCACGCACGTCCGTGATACTGCCGAACAGCGCATCGCGCTCGTCCTGGCTCAGCCCGGGCAGGTGCTCCTTCAGCGCGGCGGGCATCGCCCCGCTCCAGATCGCGCCCGCGATGCTCCCGCCGACGCCCGCGCCGATCTCCGTCCAGAGCAGGACGAGCGCGGTGATCATGGCGACGTCGGCATGAGGGACGGACGCCTGCGCGCCGATGCCGGAGCAGATTGCCGCGAAGCCGCCGCCCATGCCTTGTAGGACTTGCGTCCAGACGAGCTCTGCGTCGGACCCGTCTGCGCCGCGCGAGTGGATCATGAGTGCGACGCCGCTGGGGAGGGAGGGGACGATTAGATATATTAGACTAGGCACGCGAGCGTGATCTAGGCGAGTGATAGACTCACACAAGGCGGATACAAAGTCCGCAGAATAGGATCCACTGTGGGAGGAAGACGCGTCAGTACATACGTACGTACAAGGTACGTCCGTGGTAGAGGATTTACCTTGTAGCGGTGCAGGAAGCGCATGAGGACGCCCGCGATGATACCAAAGAAGGTCAGTCCGAGCGTTTGTATCTGGCCGAAGTAGAACACGCTTGTCATTGACCTAGAACGTGATATTGTGAGTATGCACTAGCGTGACGAAAAGTGGACATTACATACCAGGGCTTGGTCACGAGGACGAAGGAGGAGAGGTATGTGTACGTCAGAAAGTAGGACAGCTTCGCGGGAGGCGAGTATGAGCATAGCCGATCCGAAGATCGCAGAAGGCAGAGAAGCACGCACGAAGTCAAAGAAGCCAATCCAGGCGGCACAGACGACTGTCCGGTTAGCTAGGAATCGCCGGGCAATGACAGGCCGCTTCGCGTAGCGCAAGTCCCACAGCGCAAACACCGGGAGAAAAATCCAGCCCAGGATGAACATCGCGAGCATAGGAGCTATAAGACAGAGTTGTGAGCATGCTCAAACGCTGAGAACGTACGGAGAACGACGTACGACTGCTCCACTGGCCCTTCGCCCTCTGCGCCAGCGTCATCGGCAGCAGGATGAGTGCTATTGAGCCGCCAAGGAGGATGAGGCCGACGAGATCAAGTTGCTCCGCGAAACGCCAAGCGCGCTGAAGCCTAGTGGCTTTGTCCTGGGACAGTATTTCGCTGTGTGTGGGCGCGTTCACGAGACCGAGCTTCTTCGCCTTGCGCTCGCCCCAAAACAGCGTGATAATGAGCGGCGAGAGGGCCATCGGGACCAGGATAGCGAACATGGCGTCTGTCAGAATGACGGCGTGAGTGCAATTCCTCATCATAACGGAGAGAGACGCGCATACATCCCCATCTCCAGTTGAGGTGTTCTAGGAAGAAGCTGGACAGGTTTGCACCGACGAAGGCGTTGACGAGAAACGGAAGGGAAGTCATTCCTGTCACGATCCCGCGCCATTGGAGGGTCGTGATGTCAGCGATGATAACGGAGGTAAGCAGTTGGAGTCCTCTAAGGTTTGAGCGAGTTCAGCATGGGGGCCAGATTACCGGTGCGAGAGAGGAACACACGTGTAGCCGCTGCGGACACCGCGTGCTGTCAGCCCAGATCGAGATGACGCGTCGCCGGACGATAGGGAACATACATAGCGTAGAGGATGATTCCGGCTGCGACGGCACCGACATTGGGCGCGAGAGCAATAACGATGTATCCTGCGCTAGGTGAGTAGAGCTACCTCGATCGAGCAGGAGCGACCTACCAAGGACATAGAAAACAACTGTATGCGGAATTACCTGTAAGTCGACTTCGTTGTATACGAAAGGACAGAGTACTCACGAACAACTACATATGCGGTACCGCGAGATGTGACATCGGCAACTTTTGCGATTACGGGCTTTCCGCATGCGACTGTTGTTCATGTCAGATACATAGAATATGCATGTAGGCCGGGAAAGCCAAGGTAGGCAAACGTTCAAGGCTGTATTGTGTCCTGCCGCTAGGCCAGGTAGATGCTGTAAGCTGAGCTCTAGGCGAGGGTCCTCAAAGACTCTGCCAGTAAGCCATCCCAGCCGGTACGTGTGAGTATAACGAGCAGGATACTGCTACCTCTCCAGGCGCAGGCGAGGAAAGCATCGTGGGTCGTTCTGCAGCACCCGACATGTCCGGGATCAGACCTTGGTAAACGGCCCTGCCTATGATGGCAGGGATGCACCCGAGGTCCGAGCACTGCTAGCTGCTGGATATCCAGCTACCGAGGTATTCCAGACATGAAGGCGTCTAGTAGCAAGAATCCAGTTGAGACGAGGATCTAGGACAAACGAATGTCCGTGCTGCCGGCTGCGGGACTCCGGTTCGACATCTTTCCAAGGAGGAATACGAGGGAACCCTCGAGGGGGTAGGGTCACACGCGATAGAGACACGTACCAATGATGGACTGCGCAACTTGGAGGGAGGATATAAGGCTGTGCGCGCCGAAGTAGGATGTTGCGAAGGCGAGGTAATTTGAGGTCGTCTGGTTGTCTAACGAGTACACATACGACGCGAGTGCGATCCTGGGCGACCCCGTGCTCTATTGGAACAGATCTTTGAGAAAATAACGCGCGAAGATGAGACGTACCCTGTGAAGAGAGACCATCGCGACGTGCGGCCGAAGACATGCTTTGCGGCCTCAACGGCCCTGACGCCTGCATGTGCGTCCTCTTCGGCCTCGATCTCCTCGACTACTTCTGGTGCGAGACTTGTGACTGTAATTGTGGATGCTGAGAGAACTGAACGGCTCCTGCGGTCGCCCACTGATAGATTGGAGTCAGCATCGGGGCCGAGAGACGAAGTGCGGAGGAGCTGACCAGGCGAGGGCGACTGGGGCACGAGCGAGTACCCACGGCGCGTCATGGGCGGGAGGGGCGGCGAGCAGCAGCTAGTCGTCGACGGTGAGAAGAAGCAGCGCGAGGGAGGGCGCCATGGGAGATGAGGTTGACAAGGCAGATATAAAGTTGGGAGAGCTTGGGAGGCGCGGACGGAGAGAGGGAAGAGAGATGCTCGATGGGGGCTAGCCCGGCAATCTTATCAGATACCGCTTACCCCTTCCCCGACCGCTTATTCCGATCATCTCGTCCTCCGCCCTCTCCTCCTGCCCCATTCAGCTCGCTTTCGTGCGGCCGGTGCATTTGTTCCACGGCACGGCACGATGCATGCGTCCCGATGACTCGCAGGCACATCTTTCGGAACACCCTCGGCCGCCGCTCATGCGCTTGCACGGCGGGCATTCGACCGTATTTCAGGACGTGAAATTCATGTTAAAGCCGAGTAAGTCAGTTACCTTTGTTGAGTGTATATCAAGGTTATCCCACTCAGTGAAAGTTAAGATATCACAAGGATATTGCATCCCCATGACGTGCTGCGCACAGTAAAAACGGCGCTAATTTGGGTTCAGCGCGCAAAGCGGTGTCCAAAGAACTTATGCGCTTCTCGGTTAAATTATTTTAGCGCGCACAGCATGTGATGGGCGTGCAATATCCTTGCGATATGTTAGCTTTTACTATATGCAATAGCCTTGACATACACTGAACAAAGGTAACTGCTTTGATCGGCTATAACATGAATAGCACATCCTGAAATACGGTTGGATGCCTGCCGTGTTGCAACGCACTAGCAGCACTGCACTTCATTTACGCACTTCCGTAGTATTTGCCTCCGCGACCCTCCGTACCTTTCCACTGAGGAGATGATCTTGAGCAGACTTCTATGGTTCTGCATCGAGAATCTGGGTGAGTAGTAGGGCGACGTTTTAATGCTCATAGCTAGGATGTCGTGTCGCGCTAGTACACAGCCGTTCCCCAAGAACTCTCGTATACACTATATGACTATACAAGATCGACATCAAGGTAGTAAGAACGTCCGGCTGTGGGCGGCGGGCTCGGCGGCGTGACGACGACCTGCGGGGGCGGGGGCGGTGGCCGTGGGATGGGGGCCGACGCGTTGTAATTCCAATTGCAACGGCGTTTCAAGGGCGATGGTCGGTGTATGTACTGGTCGTCAGTGAGTGCAGGGGACTTGTCGGCTTCGTTAGTCGCTGCAATCTAGTGCACGGGTGAGGTGAGACGGATGTCAAGTGCTGGCTGCAAGGCGTATTTGTCTGTACCTTGCGCTTTGCTGGAATGATACGGGGACTCGGTGACCTGTGAAGAAGGGATCAGCACTGTGACCACGCTCGAGCGACGAGGTACCTACGGTTCGCCTCTCCGCATGGTGAACGTCCGTGCGAGGCTGAAGACGCGCAGCGTTCCGAGTCTGTGGCAGCGTAACGAGGTTGGCAGACGATGAGTGCAGGATGGGAGTGCGATGGTAGTAGTACGAGAGCAACGAGTGCGGACGTACAGGAGAATCGAGGGGTCCCTGGTCGATGTGGTCAGCATGGGCTCGCGATAGAAGAAAGCCGGTGGCGTAGACAGCAGGAAACGGGCGGGGTGGAAAAAGAGAAAGACAGACTTGACGTACGGAAAGGACGCGCGTCTTGCAACGCCTTTGCTGTTGAAGATAGAAGTACATGCGCGCAGGGCGGATATCCCGCCTTACTGCATGGAGGCGCTAGGAGTGCACAAGCGAAGTCCGGGACTTCGTAGATATTGACACCAATGTTGGTGGGCTAGGAGCTGGATAGCGTCTGCGCAGCCATACTGTACCTATCCATCGCGGGGGACTCGGCGGCTGACAATATACCCATAGAGGTAATGAGTTGCCGTCGGGTCTGGATACTCAGACATGCGATATCCGGGTACTGTTGGATATCAATACATATAGGCACTCGCTGCATATACTAGGCTGGAGACGACTCAAGCTGAAGGTTTGGCGGAAGAGGAACATGCGTCTCCTATTCGTCACTGAGTCACTGTCATTGACCTCGAACATACCTGGCAATATTGCATGCAGAGCCACTGGGATTGCATGACCATATCTATGAAAACCGGGATCGCGGTTAGGCTTGTGTGGCGGCATCGCTTCGATATATCTAGGCGCACACCTAAGGGCGGTCCGAGTCAGTGTCAAGTTTGAAGTGGACTCTGGCAGTCCGAGTTGCTTTCGAGATCTCAAGTGCCGCTACCTCACTGTGCTCCAGGTCGGGGTGGGGAATTGAGGTGATTAGTTAAGGGGTGCGGACGCATGACAAGACTTACCGTTGCAGGTCGCGCTTCTCATTCCGAAGCTTCTCGACCTCGTGAACCAGTTCGCGAGCTTCTTGAGCGAGAGCTTTCGTAAAGTTGTGAATATGTCTGAGCCAGTGGAGCGGATATCGTGAGTCAGGGTGTGCACGACTAAGGGACGGGGCTTGTGGCGACGTACGTTGACATTGGGGTGTACGGGTATCGGCCTCCATCCTGGATGCTTCTTAGAATATAAGGCACGGGTATCAGGAATATTAGAAGTCGTGTTGCATAGTCACGGGACATACCGTGTTTGCGGCGCGTCCAAGTTGTTCGAGTTCTCGTCTGCCGTATTGAGTGGTTTACGTCTCGAAGCACCCGCCCCGAGCGTGAGTGTGAATGTTGAGGGCCCGGAGATGTTGTCGTAGATGTCGGAGAGGCGAAACAAGAAATCAGGGAGACATCCAGTGAGGGCAACGGCGCGGGTCTTTATAGCAGCATTTCTGTGGCGTTCCGAGTAGTGATATTGAGGATGGTCTAGTTGGTGTTGTGTCCCTAGATCTGCATTTCTCCAGCCATAGAAGCTCTTAGAAACGGTAGCGTATCAGCCGCATAGAGACGCGGTAAGCATCAAGTGAACACGATTGCCATTCGGTTTTCAAGGGCTATTCACGCAACGGCCGGATGACTGCGAACCAGATATCAGGACTGTCATAGCTAGAGCGTCAGTACGTTCCGCAAGCGAGTATCCAGATTCTCGATGTTCTTGATTTGCCGCGAGCGTGTGCATAGAACCTGGATGAGTTCGGACATGGGAGTAGGAGGAAGAGTGCACGCGTAGGAAGCGCCGCGCTACGGCGCCTGTGTCTCTTCGGATCGCGTCCAGGGCGTTTCCTCATCTTGTCTTCCACCATCGACGACCAGTGCATTTTTTTATCTGGCCTTCTCGCACTGCACCCGGAAACCCACTACTTGGATGCACGGATTCATGAAACTCTTTCAAGAGATCTGGGGATCAGAGAGAGGTCTTCCCGTTCGACGAAGTTTGCGCATGCCGGAGGGCCACGACCTTCGTTCCAATCCATCTTGCTGCGCCGCTGGCTCTTCGCCATCGCGTACAATCATTTTTATTGCCAGTGCGGATGTACTGGTATCTTTCGTATCGCGACGCTCTGGAGCTTCGTCTCGGGTTCATCTCGAAAGCACTGCATGGGGTGGCTGGCACTCCAAATAGATGCCCGGCGCCCGCGACATGCCTCTCATTTCCGGAAATCTGACCGCTACGCTTCTATAGCGTTGCATAGAGGGAAAGGTGGGCTCCGACTATCTATATACACCCGCGCTTATGTAGTTCTGGCGGAGCGGTCAAGGGCATCGTGCCGTATTACTGACACTGCTATCTTTTCAGGAGACGTACACAACGCCATAGCTGATATTTTCAATATAGGGAAGGTCTTCTGTATTCTTAGGCAAGCAACCCATTGTTCTGCCCCAGTCGCCATCCTTTGGCCACCCCCTTTCACTGATTGGGAGGCGCAACGACGGCGATGAATGCCTGGATATCGCCACATGTAGCACGGTCTTCTATATAACTTGGCCTCTTCATCCCCTCTTCTTATCTCCCGTCGCCCGTCTCACATATCCGGCTTCACCGCCAGACCTTTCTACCGCTGATACACACCACTTTCAAGTGTCCATTCCATGCAGCGTCAACACCCCGCGAAGCTCGTAGCGCACGAGGCGTAAGTGTTCAACGCTACTCACATGGCTCAGAACCATACTGATACTAATGCACTTCGTTCAGAGCGATGTCCATTCAGTGCAGCCAGACAGGGCCTGAGAAGGCCGTCGAGGTAGCGAGCCTGATGTATGTTCACCTTTTGCAATCAGCCTTGCTCGCGTCTCATGCCACCATTTCTTTCCCTACCTCCAGCGGGGTTAATCATCTCGCGACATCAGCCTGAAAGATAATGCAATTGAGGATCATGCGGACGCCCCCGACTCGTTCCTCGTCGCTCTAAAAGGCCGTGCCCGTGATGCGCTTCGTGCGATGGGTCCGGGGGCTGTCTCGCTCTCAGACCATGAGCAGCGGTATTTTGAGGAGGTCATAAGCGGTATGTCTCCTCGATGGCTCTACTTTGTGCAGGGTTCATTGATAGTCTCTCAATAGAAATACTCATCTACGATCGGAACACCGGAAGGCGCGGGCTCGCGGACCCAAATCGTGTAATTGCGATAGCAAAAGGGAGGGTCCTTGCACGCGAACGAGCTAGACAACTCCGTGCTCGCCCCAGCGGAGACGAGGCTGGTCGTCCCCTCCCGCTGCCGTCCGGCAATACCTCACACGTGGCAGATATGCTCAGTGGCCCGACCGGCGTCGATAATCTGTTGGACAGGGTGTTTGACAGGGTATGCGACTGGCTCGAGTCTTGGCGTACCGGGGTCGGGTCTGATCTCGACGGCGGCGGTGGCACTAAGACGTGCCATTCTGACAGTGGTGAAGATTTTGTTGCTCCACGAGTCCCGACCAAGGAGTCCTTTGGAGATGCGGCTGGTGTATACCCAGTTTTCTTGTTGCCCTGATTGTACAGTACCATCACGTACTCCGTATGGGCCGATGGGCACCTACATGTCACCTGCGCTTCCGCGCCGCGTACTCCAAGCGGGCTCTGATGTTTTCGCGACTACTTCCCTGTTGTATGCCAAAGACGTAGCATCATCCTTGAAGTGTGTACTTTTGCGTTCGCCACTAACCTTGTAATCCGCAACTCGTATACAATCTAGAGCCTGCGCGCGACGCCGTGACGTTAGCGCCGGTGCTCCAGGGTGCACCAAGTTTGAGTCGGACAACGCCACGACGACGCGTCTCTTCATCTGCTACCACCTCGAAGGCTTGACTCTAGAAATTCCTGCTTTCGTCATTACTGCCTTGCATACCCGTACGACGTGCAAACCTGGGCATCCTGTCTCTTCTCACGCGGATAATGCACGCGTTGACTCAACAACCTAGACTTTTGAAGTTGTTAAACACTGGCGTGGTTCCCAACTTCTCACCTCTCATCTAGTAGTAAACAACTCCCGTGGATGCTGCGCTGCGGTCGCCCTGTGAATGGGATCTTCGATGAAACGAGTACGTACGGCCGTATTTTGCGCCAGATATGCTGACTAGTAGAGCATATCTTCTCGGAGGTTGACTATTGTTGGAGGCTGCAGCCTCCGAGGGCTTCCATATATCCAACACCGATGTGGCTGCCCGATACGACGCATTGATGTGACACTTAGACCCAGGGCGCGCCCTATGCAGACCCCGAAGGAACAACTGGACAGTGCGCAGCGCGCCACAATGTGTACACCGCGGAAGTCGCTGAAAACGAGTCGCTTTGTCCTGGTATGGTGTCCTTGCGCTCTCATGACTCACCGAGTTGTAGTAGGTCCCCATCACCACCCATTTGTCGCAGGCCTCCCTCCTTTTGTCGAAGACGGCAACTATGGGCTTTTGGTGTCACCGCGCTATATAATGCCCCCAAGTTTCCAGTGTTCCACGTCATGCTACCACTTCCCTGACCTCGGAATCTCGCCACAGCATTTTCACCCCGATCTCCAGGAGCACTCGTCATTACGGCAAGAACTTGGGACCTTCGGATCGGACGTACCTTAATAGTAGATGTTTCACTTAGCTCGCTCGTCATGGCGTCGGATTACTGACGCGCTGCCTCGTTCAGCAATATGCCCGCCGCCATGATGCACGGCCCGACTCAGTCGAACTCGGAAAGTATATGGTACGTCCTTCTAATGAATCCTGTTCATTGCGAATGAGAGAACTGAGCCCTTTCTGTCTCATTCACGACTACTTAGTCCTAGCGAAGGAGTCGTGATCAACTGGGTTGATTTCACCGTACACCCGCCACACGACTCCGCCTCGGCCGTTATTGGACCTCTCGCCTCTTCGAGCTATCGGCGCACAGACCCTTCATTGCGGCCAGCGGTGGTGGTTATCACCCTGGTTTTGTTCGGGCACACCAAGTATGCGCTATTCAAGAACCTAACCGGCGGACACGTTTACAACATCTCGCGCGTATTCCGAATCACGGCCTCTGAGCTGAATGACCAGCTTAAGGAGGGCATACGTAGGCCTCTCCTTCGGAACAGCGTCTACAATGTCGGCCTAGGTCCCAGTGACGCCTCGTTCTATGTGTCCAAGATTGACCAAAGTGCCTTGTCGCTGCCCGTGGTAGACATCACTGTCCACAACTCCGAGGGCGGCTGTCCCACACTCTCGTTCCGCCACCTATCCCTCGAACTCGTGCCCATCATATCGCGTCTGACCGGCCTCGACATCCCTGAATGTGTGCGCGACCAACTAGTTTCAGGAGGTGCAGTGCACGTACTAGGCCATGAATACGATGACATGCCTCCTCTCGTATAGCTTGGAGATTATAGCAGCGCTGAAAGGACGTACCCTCCCTGATGTTTCCGCGTCTGTATTAGATACTTCACTGCCATTTGAAAATCTCTCTGTACTCCGCATTCACGTGTTGCATTGAGACGTATGTCGTCCGACTGTCGTAAAGTAGTGTTTCCGGTACATGGGGGCGACTTGGAGGTGCAGATTTGGGCGCTTAGTACCCACGTTCGGAAATGCCCGGGCCCGCGCGAGCGAAGGCCGCGCGCAGGAGCACCGTCTCTCGTCTCTTTCCCACTTCCCACCATGACCACCACCACCGGCTGTATCATAGTGGTTGATGCGCTCTTCTTTGGATGATCTGCGTACTAGAACGTGCTCGATTGACGCTCCTACACCGAGTCAGCCGAACGCCGGGACTGGCCCTTCAGCTCCAAGGTGACTAACCTTTCTAAGCCACCAGTACGATCCTCACGACCTTCGTCTCCGTCTCGACTATATCTGGCAGGGCCAGCACGGCGCGGCTGGTGGCGTATCACCTGGCAGGGCTGCAAAATCGCCGTTTATAGCTCACACCATCATCATGGGCGGCTTCAGGCCTGCTTTGGAATGCGTAGCAGTGCGTAATCTACGTTTCGTTCGCGCCCTCTACATACTCATCGTGGAGATCACGTCCAGGGTCAGGAAATGTGCGTGTGCCGCCGTACTAGGCTTTCTATGCTAACCGCTAATAGTGCAACAGTTATGCCGACGCCCGGCAGTGGCGACTCCTTACTACGCACCGCCCACAACCCGTGAACATTCGGTCGACACCTCTTGCCGAGGCCCGGCATCTTGCGCGGCATTTGGTAGTGAAGACAGGCGTCATAATGGAGACTTGATTGTCTGTCTAACTCATGTAGTTGTCGCTCACCGTACCGTCGACTCGGACCGAGAGCTCAGTTTCCAATCGCATGGGGGTCACGTTCCGAAGGTTCGCGAACCGCCTCATGTGCACGCCCTTATGCAGCACTTGTTCATCATGGGCGGGTTCGCGCCTGCTTTGGAATGTGTACTGCGAGCACTACATTCGGATAAGTGGATGCTCGATGCGCAGATGTGCGTAATGATACGGAAGGGTGCGTGCACTGCCGTACTAGGCCTTCCTTCGTGTTGTACTATACGCTAACCGTTATTGTACGACAGGATATGCCGATGCTCGGAGTTCTACGCCCGCACCGCCAATAGATCGAGCATCCGATTGCTCCCGCCCCTTGTTGAACGCCGAGACACGGTCCTTGTAAGCTGCTGCATTTTGCACTTATCAAGCGTGCAGTGCGTATTCAGTGCTGTGTATCAAACATCAAACGTGGCCTTCAATAAGGGCAAGTCGCTGTCGCGCAGTTGCTATTCCCGCATGAATGTCTTTTCTTACCGCTAGCGCCACCGCCATCGCTGATCCCCTGGTATGGTGTCATCGCGTCCTTCCTCATCTATTCGGATACTTACACCCTTTCCCGTTTCATATCATGCTGCACGCGGAAACTCCGAATCATCGGCCTTGCCTCCACCTAGACGACGACAGAACAGGATGATCGGTTTCTTCAGAGCCAGTCTAACCCAGAGATGTACCGGATTTTGGTTTGTCGCCTTCCACTTCCTCGAGTCACGGCGCCCGCCCGGATCCTTACTCCGACTCACTAGCGCTGTAGTATTGTCGAGGCAGGTGTCTACAGTTCCCAGATCTTGATGAGATCCTCACCATTTTAGCAGGTCCCCATCGCCACCCATCCAACGTGGTATTCGCTGCTTGCAGCTGAAGCTTGCATTCCCGGAGCGGGAGACGATTATCATGCGTTCTCTATGCGACTGGCGCCCCTGGCCGCGCTATATAATGCCCCGGTAATCCGTTCTATCTCTCTCAGACACTGCGTCCTCAGCTTCAGCACCCTGCTACCCCCACCGCATCACTAGTACTCCGGCTTCCAAAGTATCCACCGTCACGATGGATAGCTCAGACCACTGCTCGAGCACACCTCAAGAGTAAGTGCCCGATATCGTTCCCCACCCTGATTCCGGAACACTGATGCGCTGCCTTATTCAGCGCGACGTGCGACGACAATGATACGTGCAACGCCCCGACGGCCTGGGAGCCTCCTGACATGGCGAAGTAAGTTTACGCGCCGTGTCTCATTGCTGCGCAAATTAAACTTGTACTCGTTTTTAAACCTTGTTAGGTGTAATAGAGTTGTAATCAAGTGGATCAACCTGCATGTGGGCGTCGGAGATGAGGAAGTCCTACGCGAGCAAGCTGACCCTGCCAACTCGGAGCATTTCAAGACGCCAAGACTCGTGGACCCGATGGTTGTGATTGCGCTGCAGCCCTCGGATGCAGACCGCACGAAGGCCGATTACCCGGCGTCCATTTCGTTCCAGGGTCTCAGCCCCTTACATATTCCGGCTTTGTCGCAAATTCTCCGCATTAAGGACACCGATTTGCGTCTTGTCCTCCAATTTCCCGACGAGCCCAGGAGCCTACGCGGAAGACACTGCCAGCTTCAGCAGACGGCTATACATTCCCCCTTCTATGGCCTTGCTGCCCATTGTGACGCCGCGCAAGGAGTGGAGCATTCGACTCTACATCAAGCAGGAGATTCGGTGGCCCGGGCAAATCACTGAGCCCGGCATGTGGAGGTTTTACCACTGGGACATGCAGGATTACACGACTAGGCAGATTGGTGTCGTCGCGGATATAATCGGGATCACCAAGGAGGCGTTGTGTATGTACACGCCACCGGTACACGGCGAGCCCGATCCTTACGAAGGCAAGAAGATCATGACCGAGAAGGACGAAGAACCAGAGTGGCGGTGGGCCGGGCCGAGTCCGCGTTTTCCGTATTGGAGAGGTCCGATGCCCTAGGATACTAGAGGACCCCAAGCTTCACGGGTTCTCGGAACAACAACGCCACGGTTGTGTCCGAGCCGAGGAGCCCAGCGACACTCCGGGTGGCGACGTCAAAGTTGTAGGACCCCCTTTCGTCTCGTAATAACCTTATGACCTGTCCCTGTTTGTTCAGGTTGTTCTACGCATCGTTGCTGTACCTTGTCCTCGCGTATACCGTACCAATGATGTCTTGTCTTACCATTACTATCAACATACATTAGGACTCGCTAACTGGTTCGACTGAGATTTTGATCGTGCGTACATACTAGGAGGAGGCGGCGGAGCGCCCTCTGACACTCAGACCGTACGGCTTCACATCTGCTTGCGTTCTAGCGGTTGACGCATACAACAGCATACTACGTGGGGTGAGGCTACCTGGGCCATACCGCGCAAGCGGCTTGTAGTCTTACCGACGCTCATCTCGTTATAGTAGTACCACGAAGCCCGCAGATAGCACGATCAATATGTAGAGAATCTCGGAGTACGTCACGGCGTGCGCGGCCCAAGCTCGGAGGACTCTCCGACGTTGACCTCATGACGATGATCACGTCGCGCCCGCACTGTCTAGCGGTATTTCAACACGGAACGTAGCTTGAGACCTAATAAGCCTACTAAGAAATATACTTTCAGTAGCAGCTAAGCGTCCACTGAAACCACGCCGCGCACAGGTACACTTACGGGTACCGCATTCTATCAGCGGGCTGCTTCTAGCTTCGCTTCCTCTGCGCGAGCCTTTCCGAATGTTTACGAACTTACATCACTTTACTCTTCAAACACGCTTGCAAGTTCCTGTCCCGCCGTGTTCAGAGATAGCGACACATCTGGTTGTCATAGATGTCAGCACAAGTGCGAGCACCGAAGCCGTCAAGCGACTTTTGGTGGGCTAGTCAGAAGTAGGGCGGATCCGGGGTTGCATACGCTTCGAGTTTTGCGGGCGCGAACCTATCTTGTGTTAGGGGAAAAGTATGCCGTGTTCTTGGAGTGCAACATCCCCCTCAGTTTCGGTCGTTGCTCGTGTGTACTCTGCGTGATGATTGTCGGCCGACGTGCCCGAGCATCGAGAGCGCATCCGAGTCGGACTCCTAGAATTGAGGCCGTCAGCGTGATCTTAATGAAAAATGACCGCATTCATGCGATGTCTGACTTGTATGAGATCAGTCTATGGAATCAGCATGGCGGTTATTCGACCACGTACGTATGTGGCTCTGTGAGTGAGTCGACTGGATCGTGGCGGCAGTCAGGCTGAAGTCCTTCGGATGTAAGCGCGAGCTTCGGGAAACGCCGGGGTGGGTGCACCGGTTGCTCTCTTTCCCTCACCATCAGTGACCACAGCGCTATGTACAGTCTTGTCCAGAACATCTCGGTGTACTCGTTAGTAATCGCCTCAAGAGACATTCGAGGTCACCCCTAGACTTCAATTATCTGCGTCGCCCAACTTCATCAGCAAAACACGAAAATTCCTGAAAATTCCTGGAAAATTCCTGGAGCTTCTGGAAGTTCCTGGATGGCCAAGAATTCACTTTTCAGGCGCCTCCAGCAGCCTCCAGGGGCATCAGACGATCAGGCAGGTACCTGGTGCC
>MNAD01001550.1:79821-100946 GCA_001895945.1 Trametes pubescens
TCCTGGAGCTCCTGGAAGCTCCTGGAGAGGGCCCTTCCAGCTCTCCAGGAGCATCCAGGCAGCCAGAAAAAATCGTGTTTTGCTGATGTTCCGTTACGGGCCTGATACTATGCAGACTACGCATCCTCGAACGAAGTCATCTCATGCGTTGACATGGTATGTAATTCCAAGGTCAATCCATGGCGCTCACCCTCGATATGTAGATATGAACCGCGGATGCCAATACTACGTCTCCTGGCATGATCGCAAGTTCTTCGGGTCTCCAGCAATCACTCCGTTCCTCCACTTATGGGTATCATCACCTCGGAACTACTTAGAAGATGCGGCGATGCACGCGGTACGTCTCTTTGTATTCTGGATCACTTCTTCGCACTGCCCGCTTAGCACGCCTGCGCTATGTCCAGCCTATCTGGGAGTCTTCCGGCGCAGACCTTCTTGAACGTGGTATATGGATACTGCGTGCGTGCGCGAACTGCCTAGCCCATTACTCACTTACCTGACTTGCCTATTCAGACTGCCTGGGTCGCCGTGCTTTACGCCTGCTATGGAAGAAGGCGTATGCACCAGGTCCATCCTCGTGTCTGTTGCCACTAATCAGCACGCGCGAGGCGCTGCGCCTGTTCTTGCCCCTGACATCCGCTCGCCGCTCGGGCCTTTGTGAAAGGTGATGCCTCCAAGCACCGCTTCCATTCTCGCATATAAATAGTGCTCTACAGCGCTGAGGCGAGATCTCCTTCCTTCGCGCCGAGTTCTTGCACACCTCTCTATTTTCCGCCATCCGATCTAACTCGTCCCCTTCGCACAGTGCTAACGCTATGTCCAACCCCGCCCAGAACTGTACCGACGTCGTCGTTGCTTTCACCGATGAGCAACTTGACCTCGAGCAACACCCGCCACATGATATGGCAGCACGGGAGGACAATCCCGACGTTCAAGAGTGTCAACAACTTATGCTCGAAGCCGCTGAGAACATGAAGGCGGCCCTTCTCCTCGGCCATCAGTCACTGGTAAGCCTTGGTCGCCCTTTAATTAATCAAGGATTGCGGAAACTAACTAATGGTGTACGTCGTTCAGGAAACATGGCTTGCGATGAACGCTCGCCTCTCGGCCTTGCGCGCAGAGCAACCCGAGGGAGCGCTCGCGCCGGCTGACACGATGACGCAAACGTCGCTCGAGCCGCCACAGTCTCCCGGTTCGTCCATTGCGCACGATCAAGAAGTCGATAGGCCATCTTCGTGGCTGTTTGAGTCGCCCTCGAACTCAGACAATGCAGTGAATGACCCCGAGGATGTTGATGCCTCTATGGACGTCTCAGATTCGCAGTGCCACTCTCCAGGTAAGCCGCGATACCGAATGGGTCATCTTCAGTCTCTGATATCTGACTGGTGTTTGGTGTGGCCTCTACAGAGCCGTACGAGCCACACGACTCGAGTGATTACCCAGAAAGCAGGCCCAATCTTATTTTGTTCGGCGACGAAGGCTTCGACGGGGAGTGGCACTGACCAGGCCTGGCTACTAACTGATGTCGGTGAGTTCGAACATGCCCCAAGATATTGCTGTCTCCCGTTTTCCAAGTCTTTTCCTCTTCCTATGCCACTTCTCAAGACCATGGTGTGTGAGGGACACGATGTATGGCGTATGTAGCATTGTATGGACCTTTGGCAACCTGGCTAGCCTATATGACTTCGCCATCGCGTAACAAACCACATGCGTTGAATATACTTTTGATTTTTCTTCCTAGTTCTATTCATCCTTCAGGTGCCGCGCTTTCGAGCGTTGCGTCGAAGGTCCATGGTTACGGAGGACGCAGTGACCATGCACAAGGTTGAAGTTTGCCGTTCAGGCCAGCGGGCGCCTGCGCGCTACCAACCTTCGCCACTGACCAATCGGATCCTTCGCTAGAAGCTGGTTCCGCCGTCTCCGTTCTCGCTCCCTCGCATCACGCTTCGACCTCAGCTGCAAAGACTCTCATGCGTCTAAACAGCTTTGTGTCTTCAGAATGGAATCATCAAGCACGACGAAATTATCGACTCGGAGCTCAGACTCGCGACGGAATCGATTTCCGAGCCGTTCATGACGACTACCTCAACATCCACCCCATCCCTCTTTCGGTTCGTGCTCGGTTCGCGAGCACGACGCCGCGCCGTACCATGAGAGCGTAACGCGATCCGCGAAATGCCGACGACTCTCGCGGTGTCTCTCTGTCCTTATGTGTCGCGCTCGGGCCTGCGTCGCAGGTACCAGATGTCCGAGTCCTTATTGTAAGCCTATATTTTAGATTGCATGACCACCGCTGCTAAGTGCGCGTGCCCTCCGTAGTGTCATAGTAACATGGAGATCCGTGCGATCTCCATTTCTAGCTTGACGCCGACCCCGTATATTGCCGTTCGTCCGCCGGCGCTCACAGGCTTGATATTGTGCACCAATGCATCGTCCAAACAAGTGCGCGCGGCCGGGCCCAAGCTGATATTTATCCCTATACCAGGTCCTTGACACCCTGCTATTTATTTGTATATAAACATGCGCTCCAAGCTTCCGTCACCTCATTCGCCGCTCGTCCTCAAGATCTAAGAGGTCCATCCTGCTCATCCACTTGCCTCCACCAATCTTTCTACCGCTTCGCCATTAGAATGCAGCAACCAACTTATGAAGTAATCAATGCAGCGTAAGTGTCTGCCGCCGTGTCCACATCCCAGTATCAGACTACTGATACGCCCGCTCAGAACGCCGCTCGGTCAGCCTATACAGGCAGCGCCGGGCAGTTTCGCCGAGGTGTTGATCACGGCCTCGCGCATCGTCGATGAGGAGTCCGCCCGGAACGAGGCGCGCCATGCCGGTATGTCTCCTCGATTGCGCCAATACGCGCCGCGTTTGTTAACCTTGAACCGTCTTTTACTAGCCCTCCTCCGCGACATCCAGGAGATGTCGCCAACAGTGTTGAGGCTCGCTAAGAAAGTCGACCTCCGCACGGTACCAAAATCGCAAGCGCGGGCCTCGTCGGCGAATGCCAGAGAGAATAGCAATGGACGGGGGCCCTCGATGCACGCCCTCGTCGCGTATCGTAGGGCTGGAGAACACCCGGGCCTGAAGACGGGTCTGCATCGCGGCTCGGTGATACGTGGAGTGCGTAAACTACTCGGGGCCATCGGGGGCAAACACTCCCGCGCGAAGGCGAGTAAGCCTGCAGGTGACGCCCTGGCCGCATCCCGACGCCGCACGCGTTTCCGTACGCTCTTTCAGTCCATGCGCTTGTCGTAGATACTACCGTCTTATCGGTTACGCTTAGGATGCAGCCTTCGCGAATTGTTCACTAGTCGACTTGGGGTCTGATCATTGTCAACGTGCACTACTATCACGAATATAGCGCAGGCACAGGACCGTAGGATAATGCACGGCACAAAGGTCTTCAGAGTGCGCATACAAGGGCAAAAAATCGTTGTAAACTTCGTCATCAGACGCATGCAAGTTCTCAGACACACAGGAGAAGCAGAGTTGAGGGTTTGATCCGCGCCGTAATACTACATTCTGGTATGTACACGTACAATACAATGACTTCCAACCACATTCCCGCTCCCTAATCGCTCAACCGCATACAATAATCCGGGTTGCCCGTCGGGTTCAGCGCCCAATTCGGGAACGGCCTCGCCGTACCCGACGCGCCACCCACCGCGAACGAGTACACGAACACCATGATCTGCGTGCCGCCGTCGAGCGCAGCCGACAGCAGGAAGTTGTACTTGCGGAACCAGCGCGGACGGTGCTTGCGCAGGTACCACTGCGAGAGCACGGCGAGCGCGAGCGACGTCATCCACGACGAGTTGATGCCGACGGAGAGGAAGCCGAGCTCGGCGACGACGACGGGCGTGAACACGTAGTTGAACCCGCGCGTCGGCCAGCGGCGGTGCGCGAGCCAGAAGGGGAGCGGCGCGGCGAGCCCTGCGATGAGCATCCACGGGATGAAGCCGTAGCGCGCCCCGGGGGCGTACAGCGCCTTGGAGAGCGCGCCCCAGGTGATCGCGGCGGAGTTGTAGGACTGGACCTGCTGCCCGGACCAGACGTTCGAGCCCTGCACGGCGAGCAGGAGAGGACGGTTGCCTTGGATGACGGACTTCATGACGACGTAGTTGAGGATGCCGCCGATGATGCCGCCGACGGTCTGCATCACGAAGGTTGTGCGTGGCGGTAGCTTCGTGTACTGCCCCAGCTTGAGGTCGCGCAGCAGGTTCAATGTGAGCTGGTACGTTTGGTAGCCATCTGCGAAGTCGCGGTGAGCTTCACTCGCAAGATTTGGAAAGGCAAGGACGCACAGAGAGTGAAGTACATGTTCGCGACGGGCTTGCCGGGGATCATCGCGCCGCCGACCATCTGGATAAGGAACTGGAGCGACGGCTGGTACCCGACCGTCGCGTAGAGCGTGCCCAGAATCGGGACGAACGCGGCGGAGAAGATAAGCGCGACGATGAAGCCCCACCAGGGCAGTCCCGAGTCCGCAGCGTAGCACAGGCCGAGGCCGAGCGCGAAGGTGACGACGAACATGATGCCGAACCACCAGACGGGGACCTCCTTGTAGACCTTCATCTTCTGGTAGTGCACGTCCTGGCACTCCTGCGTGCGCACGTTGCGCACGATCTGCCACACGTCCTTGAAGTGCCAGAGGAAGAAGTGCGTGACGGCGGCGCCGATATACGCCGTGCGCGAGAGCTGGTAGAGCGTCTGCGAGGCCGCGTAGTACGGCAGGCCCTGCTGCTCGAGCAGCGTGTTGTTGAGCGTGAAGTCCGGGTTGAGGATCGCGAGCTGCTCGTACTGCGTGCCGTTCTCGTAGAAGAGCAGCTGCGAGAGGAAGGGGAAGTTCTGCGCGTGCCAGACGTTACGCGCGTAGCAGGCGCAGAACGCGAGGCTGGCGCAACTAGGTTAGCAGCGATGCACGTTCGAATTGGTACGGCGGACTTACATGCAGACGAACACGCCGGAGTAGAGGGACAGCTGAGTCGCGAGCGGGGTGAAGAGCGATCCGATCGCGAGACCGCCAGACCCGACGTAGTTCCAGTCGAAACAGATCGAGAACAGACCAAGACCCTCGTTACCGGCCGCGCCACCGAAGATACGGGTGACCCACGGACTCTTCTGGGCAGCGAGGCAGATGATCGAAATACCAGTGAGAGTGCTGTTGGGGTAACCGCATGTCAGTCGCATTGCTTGAACGGACAGCGAAAAGCACGTACGTGGCGATGTACTCGGGGAACCACTCCCAGATGAAGATGCCGATGAGCACGGTCCAGAAGAACACACGGCGCTTGCGCTGTAAGAAGACGCCTTTCGCGCGATGCATCGCGTCGAAGAGCTGCACTTGCGGCATGAGGAACGGGTAGATGGCCCATGTGGGGTAGACCAGATAGTCACGCGCAAGCCCCGTGAGCCCGTAGCCAATGAGCTGCGACGCAATCAAACTGCGTTATTCGCGAAGACCAATTTAGCGAGGCGAGCGAACATAAGCATACACAAATTAGATCGGCTATCAGTGGAGTTCGCGTGAGAAGACATACGTGAAGATTCCGATCGCGGGGTTCACAGCGACGTGGTAGTAGAGGTCCTGCGCGGCGAAGACGGAGATGGCGATGGCCTGGTCGGAGGCGGTCGTCGACATGATACTGATGGCCACATGCTCCTTGATGTCTGAGAGCGGGAGCGCATACGGCCGTTAGTGGGGCCGCGGCGTCACTTCGGTGACACAGGCATGGGGAGGGGACTCACTGAAGGGACCGGGGTTGATGAAGCGCCAGAACCACGTATTGCGCGTGCGCAGCTTGGGATGGACGTGGTTCGGTCCAGGTAGGATAGTCTCGAGACCGCGGCCGAGGATGAAGGCGAACACCTGGAGGAACAAACCCGAGACTTGCACCGTCTGCGGACGGAAATACTACAGATCGAAGAACAGAGTTCGCGATGCAGAGTCAGAAGTGCATGTGGTTCGTCAAGCACGTCAGATCACGCGAGCAGATGTAAAGACGCGCGTGGGGACGTACGAAGAGCTCGCCGAGGACGGCGGCAAAGCATGCGAGTCCGAGTCCGAGGAACCAGGTGCGGAAGGTGTGGATTGGTAATGAAGGGTCGTCATCGAGCGAAACTAGACGGAGGGCATAGTCCTCGCTTGTCTCGATGGGACGCTCGTGGCCAGTCTCGTCGAGATCAATGGCACGGACATTCTCGGAGACCTGTGTACGGTGAACATCAGCCTTTGCAAGTGGAGGCGCAGGGGGAGAGGGAACGTACATCGCCAACGTCAGCCTTGGCGAGTGCCGGGGTGTCGTGCAGGTCCACTTTCTCATTGACAGGCGAATCGACCTTCTCGTCGACGATAGAGCCTTCACTGGCAGAGACTTTGCGCTCTATCGTAGCCATAGCGGCGGGAGCGCAGTCCGGCGTAGGAGAAGCCTACGGCGGTGAGGGCGACGAAGGAGAGAGCGGGGTCCTCTGAGGAATCGTTATCATGGGCGCGGACCTTATATTGAGAAGGAGGCAGGGGCATACGGCATACGTCCGGCGCCTTGGTGAGGTACCGAAGGAGCCGGGAGATGTCCAGGCACGCGGGAGCGGTGGGATAAGATGCAATGAGCATGTGCTCCTGGGGAACCTTCGTCCTGGGAAGGTTTGGTCCACAGATAGCAATACTATCATTATACCACCAGGAACGCGGCGCCCACAGTCCATCAGCCATCTTCAATGGCGACAGCCTAGCGGCGTCGATGTCGCCGAGGCGGCTAGACGAGATGGCTGACCGTGTTCCTCCCGAAGGTTTGGGTTTGTTCGGAGTCGGAGAGTGACACGGGAGGTCATCGCCCCTGGAGCACTAGGCTCCGATTGTCCTCGCAGAGATGTAGATGTGGGGGAGCTATCGATAGCTGCGTGTTGAGCCCGACCTAACAGTGTACGCGACTGGCTGCGGCGCTCTCATGCGGGTATAACCTGGCGTAAGATGAATAGGTGAAGCCAAGATTGGCGGGAAGATGGCAGACCTTCGAAAAGAAAGATACGTGCACCGCACGTAGGCAGATACGGATCTGGACTATTTGATGGGACATGTGAGCGAATTGGATACGTGCTTTTGGAGAGCTTCGGCGAGCTTATCGTCGGAGCTTAGCTCCAAGAGTCTGTTTCAAACTTACCCTCAAAGGACCATCAGCGGGTAAAGGTTGATGGACGAAGTTGGTGACGCACATAAAGAGCACGTAGGAAGAGAGCCGGCAGCTGAAGATTTCTGGAGATGTCGCGTAATCCGAGTGAGCTATGGCCACTGACCATCTTACTCTTCAAGTAATATTCAGTTGGCGCAGCGGAACACCGATCTCGTAGGCTAGACAAATGGGTTCGTTCTAGGGTCGGGGCGACTGTGGACCTAGCATTTGTATAGCACTGGTGACGAGCGTGAGATGCAACACCTCCCGAAGAAACCTCAGACCACAGGCCTCAACGTCGGGTCTCTGCGCAGTGTCTGTCATAGCGACGCTCCGCTGTGCAGGAGATATTCTTGTTCGCCAGTTGTCAGGCGTGATGCAAGGTTGGGCGGGTGCAAAGTTCAGGCACGGCGGCGAAAAAGCGCAACGCATGCGCGATGCATAGATCCGTGTCAGAAGACAAATGTAATCGGGATCTGTCATACCTGGCGCTGGCTGTTCGTGGGGATGTGTAGTCCGGCTTCGAAATTTTGAGATTTAGCGTGCCTGGGAGCCACCCACCCACCTGTGCGCGCCCATATACCATGAGCTCTTTCGAAACGTCAGATGTTGTATTCCTGAAACTCACCAGTGCTCCGGCAGCATGTGTTAGCACGGTCTGGCTGGAATATTGCTCTCCGAGTCGAAACCCGAGCGACGACATTCCGGATCCGGGTGTCAGACGGCTTTGCTGTGTACTTTGAATTGCATCATTTTGTAATTCAGAGCGTCGACCGGGCCCATTCTGGATGCCCTAAGCCGCAAAGACGGGACGAACTTCCTGGAGAGTGTCGTGATGGTTCTAGCCAAGCTAGTCGAACGTTGTCGTGCGCGGCTTTTGCCTACCCAAGAGAGGCGGAGGTTGCGGGCCGGAGAGCGGCTACGTGGAGTCCGACGCCACCGCTAGTAGCGATAAGATGTTGTTCTACGCCTGGATTCTACACTCACGTCGGAAGTCGGGGTGTGGGGCTACGTGAGTAGGCGGAAATCAATCCGCATGCACTCGCAGGATGGACATAAGCCTATAGATTCCTCCGCTGGGATCGCGAATACATCTCGTACACGTACATCGTGCATCAATAAATCGGACCACATCAAACGTCGCGTGGAAAGCGGTGGAAAGCACATGAACGAAATCTACTTGCATTCTGACGACGGCGCGTCCAGAGCCAGCTCCGCGTCGCCAACTGGCACTGACAATTTCAGGGAAGGAGATGTGTCCTGTTCGAATGCCACTGTGAGGAGTGCAAATTGATAAGAAATGGTGAACCCGAAGCCCTTTGTTAGATGTGACGTACTAGAAACTCTGAGCGACGGGAGCTCGGGCGATTTCACGTGGTCGTCGCACTCTACATCCGATCCTTGGTCTTCCGAAGTAGACATAGTCGGACTAGTGTGACCGAACCTCAGGCTCATCATGAAGGGAGATGGACTCAAGAGCGGCGACGGTTGAGGTGTGTATGGACCCACGACGTGGGGAGGAAGACGCATGCGCAGCCCCGCCGCCGACGCCTGCAGCTGCTCTACCATGTCGAGTGCTTCCTGCGTGGATTTTACCACCAGTCAGCAGTGTTATGCAGGCACGATGTTCGAGATAGCGTATAGCCAGGTTCACTACTTACTGAGCACAAATTCATCGCCTGGGATACCAGGCTCGCGAGTCGCACAAGTTGATCATCGTGCACTTTATTGCCCACGTTGTAAGCAGGCTGGTCACCCACGGATGGGGTACTGTCCGTAGCGCAGGGAGTACTGGCGTCTTGGACAGTGGTAGACATTGTTGTGGCGTCCGAGCAGATGGCTAGCTGCAGACCGGAGAAAAGCTTCAATGATTTGAGCTAGTAGACTTGTTACACGACGCACCGTATGGGATGTTCAGCGGCGGTTTTGGATATTTGAGCGATGCGATTGAGGTGGGGAAACCGCGAGTAGCGAGCATGAAGGGCCCTTGGCTGATCGCTTATATACGTGGCCCGAGACGTGGCAACGCCCGTGTAATGCAGTCAATGATCAAAATACGAAGCAGTCGTATAATAGGGCAGGATGAGAAACACCTGGGCATGCGTTATTACCTGGTGACCTCTATTGAGGCTGCGGTTGCGGGAAGCAATATACGACGCTGGGGGGTTACTATACCAGGTTCAGATCCAGATACGTTGCTAACGGGAGTTTAATACAGCTTCCCAAGTCGAGGGCAGAGTACTGAGGAGCTCGAGGTGCGGTGGAGGAGAGAGAGACCGGAAAAGGGTAGACGCTCGCGGCGTGCCACGTGAGCGCTTAGGTGCTCGTCCAGTGTCTCTCGACGTCCATCTCCGAATCCGAGCACTCTACTTCCGCTCCGAGTTGTTTCTCGCCGCTCATCTCTGCAGCCCCGCCGTAAAGCTTTCATACGCAATGATCTGAGGTATTGCACGACTTCTTGCACCATTGATAGTGATAAAACGCACCGGTATTGTATCGCGTCCTGGGAACTTAACTTCATCAATAGGTACCGTTACCGTGCCAGTGCTATAGATATCTGGGCCACTACCTCCATTCACGACTGACTATGTAGACGCCGCCCCAGCGCTATACACTGTATGGAGGCCTGCGTTCGCGAATGCGCTACGAATGGACACCTCGCAAACTGCGCCCACGCGCAGAGGTTCTGGGCCTGGCACACAATGTGTTCGTTCGGTCGCGTCGCTGTTCTATTATTATTCGGGAAGTCCAGTTTGTGTACTCATCACGCGTACACGCGCACAGCATAGAAAAACCATAATTAGCGATGTGATTGGAGGTTCCTCGTCCGAGGACTGCTACAAAGGCGAATACATATACAATTACTGCGTCGGCATCCTGATCAAATTCCTCCCGAGCGCCACCATGCCTACTCTCGACAGCCTTGACTTCGGGCTCCTTACCTTCGTCGATCTTCATCCTTGGCCAATATTTGAGCCCCGTAGAGCGCGGATGGACAGCCAACTTCAGTGATGAGCTTGGGGTTCCGCGAAGTGGCGGGTTGTCTCGCGCCACCGATGGCTGGGGTCGCGGTCCTGCTTGTCTCCCGCCTCGTTGATGTCGTCGTCCTTCAGGGCAGCCTCGACGATCGGCTCCATATGTACTGAGACACGAAAACTTCTCAAGCGTTCTGAGGATAAAGGTAAACCCAAATCGTGTATCGGCGAGTCACCGTAGAAGACTTACTTGTCCCAATACCTGCTAGGCACTGGGTAAGCTCCTCTGGGTCGAGCGCATGAAGACGACTGTTGGAGGACTGCTGGTCGCGTGTGCTTCCTCCAGTGCAACCGCGGGAATCCCTGAAGACGATGATATGAGACACCTGAGACCTGTCGCGTTTATCGGCAGAACGGCGTACAGGGAGAAGTCATCGTCGGGATTCCCCGACGGTGAGTCTGTGGACGGGGTCAAACGCGGACTCGGTGGAGGGCCGCTGGGGGGAGGCGGCGATGAGGTAGGGTTCAGGAGCTCGTTTCGCGAGATGGCCACCTGAGACATGTAGGCGAATGCGGATAGGGAGAGTATTGGAGGATCAGGGGCAGATGTCAGTGCCTAGACTTCCAACGAGCGCATTTATAGCAAGACCGATGGAAACGTAGCCATGGTGAGCCTCGTGGCGTCGCCCTCGCTTCGAGGGCGCCGTGCATTTAGTTAGTGGCTGCCTGCAAAACGGGAAGGAGCATGAGCGGCGCGAGCGCCATACGAGGATGGGAAAGCTTGCGTTGTACGACATAAACACGGCTCGCGCTGGGAGCCTGAGGCTTCCGCAAGCGGAGAGCGTATAAATCTGGAAGGAGGCGCCGCGCCTCAGAATAGGGCTGATGGTGGGCGCTGTTCGTGAGATTGCGGAAACTCTATAACGAGCTGAGTAGTAACCACAGCCTCAGCCTGGAGGCATGAGTTAAGGATGTGCGTGACACTGCGGCCAGCGAGAAGCTCACCATGAGTTGATGTGAGTTTGCTCGGAGGTCAAAATCCAAGTACGAGTATGTCTCCGATGGTAGCGCATCCTGAAAAGCGAGATCAGCGGTACATGTGTCGAGCGACGGGCGTGCCTGCCTGCCCAATACAGTCACTACAGTGAGGCGAGGCAGATTGGAGGATGTACGTACTAAAGGGGCGCTGCGCGATACGAATTCGGAAGCCGTAGTGGGTAGGAAAGGAGGCGTAAGTGTTTGGTGGCGTTGCGTGGCACCCTCCCCGACCCATCTTCTCCCGGCGGCTTCGCGCGAATACAACGATCGCACGACGTATGATGAAGCGACGTAAGTTTCGTGTGGCTTTGTGAGTACGCGGTCGTCGCGTCTCGCCTGGTTGAAGTGAGGTGCGTCAACATGCTTGTGTGTCAAGACGGCGGAGGAAAGCCTGTGGGACGTACTGTGAAGAATGAGTACCTTCCCATACTTAGAAAGGAGCGGGTACCGCGTGTGTGCGCTAGTCGGCCGGGGCGCGCGAGAATGAGGACGGGGCGAGGACGCGTCAAATGGGCGGAATGCGGACCGAACGTCCTATGTAGACGGCGAAGTTGAGCATTGGGGAGAGGTTGCGTGTACGCGTCGTCCCTTGGTATCACTACACGCCGAACGCACTGAGTCTGCATATGGTCTAATCACCAAGTACTGTAAGGTGAGGACACACGTACCTGGCTGCGGGAACCGTTGCACAAGTGCGTGTCGGCCTCAATTTGAGAAAGAGAGGTTATGTCCACCGCAACGGAGCAAGACGCCGTCTCGGGCTACCACGATGAATGCAGTCTCATTCGAAGATGAAACCATGTACAAGTACCGTACACAACTATCGCAGTGATCACCTACGGAGACGTGTCAGTTTAACAGACCACCGCACCGCACCAGCAACAAGCCTTAGCCCCTCAGGCTTCCGTACGCCATCTTGGCCATCCTTCACGGACATGTTGGACTTAAACATACCTCTGCGTCCCCGTCTGCGGTTGGGGGCCGGATAGGCCTCCGCGGCACACTGCGTTGTGTTCCGCGAAGTATCCTTCGCATAGCTAGTGCCGATGTTCTTCGTGTGACTCGCCGCCTTGCCGTTATTGCGGTCCCGGAGTGCATCGTCGTTTGCGACTTCACAACGTCGGCGTAGCTACGCGGGGGCGCGGGTGCTGAGGATGGAACGTAAGCTTGCTGAGAGCAGCGGATATTGAGGAAAACATCCGGGGCCAGGATGCGATAGGGTCTGGACGATTACAGCTCGATGTGGGGCCCTGGGCGGCGGAGAGTTCGTCTTGATTATCCTGCACGATGGGCGACTGAGTGAGAAGGCCTCCGAGAGTCTGCGCGTCGAGCGAACGCTTGGGTTGGGTGCACGCATGCCTGGAGACCATTCTGATGAATGCTCAGGACCTATCGCACAGAAGGAACTTACTCCAAGGGCTCTTCGCTCGAGTTTAACGTCGTCGTCGCCGACGCGGACGTCGTGCGCGGAGCGGTCGAAACGATGCTCGGCGGAGATGGCGGGGAGGAAGTGTCCGTGCGCGAGGCCTGGGTGCCCGAAAGCCGAGTCATATTCGCTAGCGGAGGTAGGGGCGGGGCTGGAGGCTGTCGTAGGCGAGTTCCAAGTGCTAGCGCGGCTGAGCATCTGCCTTTGGGGAGTGTCGTATATCGGAGTCGACGAGGATGTGGCGAGGAGCGCTCCTGTCGCCAAGTTGCGGAGCGGAGTTCCCACGCATCTAGAGGGTGGTGGGAGGCTTAATAGCCCGTGACGACCGACGAATAGGGAGGGAGCTCAGCGGTTGTATAGGCGGCGCGGAATGTGGGCGAAGAATCATACCTTCCTAACAAGACACGAGCACGAGCGGCGTCCTTCCTAACAAGACACCTTCAGGGTACAGTGTCCGCAGCGGGGTCAGTGAGTGATTGTAATTGAGGACGCACATACCTGCCGGGCGTTGTATCATGTATGGTAGGGATGATGGAGTGGATGGGAACGGTTGCGCGAGTATACGATGGCGTCGACTTTGAAGAGATAGGGCACGCCCTCAGCAACGGAGTAAGACCTCGTTGCGGGACTGCGACGACGAAAATCTTCGACATAATTTGGGAGTGACATACATATAAGTCCCATATGCGACCGCTGCCATGACCGCCTAGGCGCAGTAATGCGGAACTCGCCTCTGCCACAGGCTCGGAGACTTGCGGGGCGGTGCACATCTGTGTGTCACCCCGCGCGGTGTCTCTTTCATCGCTGGCCTTGGTATTCTGCTGCGTGTCATTAGTCACGGTGCGGCTGCCGTGGGTCGGAAGGGCGGCCGCGTTGGACGATGCGAAGCTTGTAGCGATGCCTAAAGAGGGGAGTGCTGAGGCTAAGTTTGGGATTTGGAGTAGGATATTGGAGGAGACGTACGGGCGCGGCGAGCAGAAGCCTCGTTGACAGAAGGCCCGTGGGAGGCCTCCTGGTGAGACTGAGACACGTTGGGTGACTGGAGCCTAAAGAGGCTCCTGGGGACCGCCCTCGAGCCACGTTCGCTGTCAGGGACACGGCAGAGGCTATACCTGAAGAAAAAAAGGTCAGATGTATGCACGAACCCTCTCGGGTTGTTGAAAACTTGCTCCGAGGACTCCTCCGAGTCGTCCGAGTCTTCCGAGTCCGTCGCTGATGAACCCTCGCACTCCGCGCGGGGAGAGATCGGGGTTCTGACTGAGTCAAGCGTATGCTGGGGCCGCGCGTTCGCGGGATCGGCCCGTGTGTTTGAAAGCTGCGACATGGCGGTTAAGCGTAGTGTTGGAATAGAAAGCTGTCGAGTATCGAGTGTCGAGCATAGCGTCCGAGCGTTGGAAGAAACGCATTATATAGCGCGGTCGATGGCGACCAGCGCCCCAGCTGATTATGGGCGAGTGGCCCTTAGAGGTCGCGGTGCATTTAGTGGGCGGTAGGAGGCTTAATAGCCCGTGACGACCGACGAATAGGAAGGAGCTCAGTGGGTGTATGGGCGGCGCGGGAGAATACACACCTTGGGAAAATACGAGGACCGCTGGCGTTAGGAGGCGTCCGAGGGCAGAATGGGCTCGATCTCAGGATGAGAAGGTTTGATGTGGAAAGGCTTTCGCAAGGCGTTCTTCGTGGCACCTCAACGCCCCCGCCCCTTCGCAAGAGACATCATGACTGAGAGGCGTGAAGCCACGGGCGGCGAGGCGCGACAACCACGCGCGAGCGTCGCGTTCGCCACCCTCGCCGTGAACTCTAGATACTCAACCCACCGAGTTAATGCCCGGTGTGAGCGGGTTTTGCCTATGTCCACCCCCCTTTCTCGCAAAGCATAGGTGCACCGATGGAACGGGAGCCGAGCATGAGCTCTTTTTGGGGGCTCGACGAACTCGACACCTCGTCAACCTGGGCCGCAGAACGTCGAAGGTGCAAAAAGCCGGTGTTGTGATACATACAATTTCCCTACGCGCCGCTGAGCTGGCGCGGAGCACGTTCGGAGTCAAGCGTGAACTTGAAGGCGAGGGATTGACGCACCGCTGGGGCACGAGTACAATGTCGCCTCACCGATCGTGGACGCTCTCCATCGCCAGACTATCTCGGGCGTACCTTCGCGTCCACGCGGTGGTAGTCGTAGTCGGGTTGACCGCGCATGGAGAAGACTGCGGGGATGCTCTGCGCGTCCTCGCGTCGCGCCATCTCTCGGCTTCCTTGCGCAAAGATAAGATTCGGCCGTGTATACGACAGGTACAACGGCGAGACTGATCCTTGAAGAGCTTGGGGCTCGGTCGAGCACGAGGAGCCACGAGGGCCGCCGACGTAGTCCGGAAACGAGGGTGTGCACGACAGGTGCGTGCGCGAGAGGGCGATGAAACACATGTAAGGGCGCAGTATAGCCACACGGGAGAATCGCAGATGGGAGGTGCAGGCGCGGTGCCGCGAAGTATGGGCGCAGAAGACACGAAGCAGATGTAGAGCATGCGGAGGGGTGCGAACTCGGGGCAGGATGCTATAGCGCGCGGGTTCGCAGGCTGGATCAGCTGCTCGTCCCGTCCACAATGAAAGACTCGTTGAGAGCACGCAGGGCACCAGACCGGTCGCTGTAAGACGTACGCTCGAGAAGGTGCGAATAGAGGGCAGCTAATCTGAGGAGATCTGCTCGGACGAGAATAGTGGGCGAGCGCGGGGAGCACAGGCACCAGGAATTCGACTCTATTGGACAAGCAAAGTCAATCATCTACCGCAGAGAGACGAGCACGAGCAGGCCGGAGATAGACGTCGAGTGGGGGTCGAGCAGCGGAGGAGCGCATGGACGGAAGACAAGACGCGCTTCGAGTGCATGTGGACCGGCCACACTCGTGCCGGCGCTTCTCCGCCCTCTCTCCTCAAAACCCGACCACATCTCCCCGTACGTCCCCAGCCAGCCTCTGTGTTCGCCCTCTCCTCACACACACATCCTCTGTCTCTCCCGCACGCAGCCGCAATGTCCGAGAAAGTCGACGCGCCCACGTCCTCCGACGCCTCCCTCGCAAAGGGCGGCGACCCGTCCCAGGGCCCCAAGGCCATCATCAAGAACGTCGACATGTCCGAGGACATGCAGCAGGAGGCCGTCGACATCGCGCACGCTGCTCTCGAGAAGTACAACATCGAGAAGGACATCGCTGCTCAGATCAAGAAGGAGTTCGACAAGCGCCACGGGCCCACCTGGCACGTCGTCGTTGGCAAGAACTTTGGTTCATACGTTACCCATGGTGAGTCTTCTTTACGCGTCGTCGCGGTCGGTGTATGCGTCGCGAGGACTCTGCGACACGTCCCGTTGCGCGGCGGCGTTGTTATGGATGGTCGTGTTAACCCCGTTCGCGCAGAAACGAAGCACTTCATCTACTTTTACATCGGCACCCTCGCCATCCTCATCTGGAAGTCATAGAACGCTCCACCACTCGGAGCGTCGCAGGAGGTCCGCAAAGTTGTACTAGGGGTTAGCAGGTCCGGGGCCCGTTCGCGCATACGCCAATACCACACACACACGCATCGCCAACAATCACCATCGCGCGCGATCCGCTCCAACATCCGTGTCGTATATCTCCCATCGTCGTGCGCTGTATACATCTTGTCTTTTTGCTGCCCCAACCCCGTTCGTCCGTCCCCAATCGCGAAGTAGCGCCCAGGTATGTGGGTTATCACGTATCTGTCGCTCACTCCATATCCTCGCAGTGTTTGTGGCCACGCAGTCAACGCGTACGCGTGTCTTCGGTCAGAACGAGCTCTCTTTTGAGCGCGGGCATTACAATGCCTGGACCTCGCCACGGTGTGTTCTCTATCATAGCTCGCGTCTTTTCAACTTGCGTCCATCAACCTGTGGCCAGTGCGCCCCCGCGCCGCACCAGCATATAAGACGCGGCCTACCCCCTCATCCAGCAGCATCTGCACTCGCACAACCTCTCTGCTTCACTACCTCCGTATCCGTTAACTTTACCCGCCATGACGCAGCTTAACGAAAACCCGCAGGAGAAGACGAAAGCCTCTCCCTCGGCGTCCGCGTCTGTGTCTACATCGGACGCACGCCCCCCAAGTGGCGTACCGCGCGCTACCGAGCCTTCCGCTGAGCCCAAGGGACTGGCGTAAGCACCGCGAGCACCCCCCGTTGTCACTCATCTCAACCGCTGTCTCCTCAGAATCGCTCTCACTTCCGACGGCGACGGCGACAACGGCGACGCTCTCGTCAGGCAGAGACATGATTTGACGTTTACGCAGATAAAGAAGACGGTACGGCCTTCCGCCACAGCAACCTTCGACAACTTGTGCTGACCCGTTCGTATGTAGATTGCATCGTCGAACGTCACCGATGACGGTCTGGTCTTCCGTATGTTCGCTTTCGACCTGTTGTAACATGTGTATGCTGAGGTCGTCCGTTAGATATCGTCGTCCGTCAGGTCAGTCGCAAGAATGGACCCTCCACCCAAGATGCTACGGGTCACAAGACCCCACCCCCACCCTCGGCGTCGGTGTCGGTGTCGGCGCCGGGTGCTAAGCACAAGAGTGGGGACGAGCAGGATTGCGTCGAAACCAGGATCCTCCGCTCTCTCAGCCCTAAGCCTTGGTGAACGCTCCGTGAGATGGACCTTGCGTAAAGTGAAGCGTCTCGGTTCTGTACGTAGCACCTGCCCTCCTGTTCCCCGTCTGCAATCCGAATCTGTACCGATCTTGTACAAGGATTTCTGGAGACTAACAGGCTTGGACGACGTTGAGGCCGGCCCAGTCCAGTCTGCTTCGCCGACGTCGAGCAGAAGTGACCTGTCGGGAAACAGACGTTTGGAGGATCTCGCGTGCACTGGATCTCTGTCTTCGTAGCGGACACCTGAGACTCAATTGTTCTTGTGTGTACGCCTTCCGGGTTGGAACCGATCATGTCGTCTATGTTAACGGGGACTGTCGACTGTCGTTCGAGCTCGAGTGCTTGGGCCGTGCTCTCGTCTATGCGTCCTGGCGAAGGTGAGTGTGCGCGAGCTGGATCTTCGATCGTCGCGCGGATGTTGACTTTGGCTGTAGGACTTGCGCCACAGGTCTGCGAGGGAGCATGATCGCGCGCGCCCGTAATCGCCGTTGCGCTATGAGCTTGGGTTGAATTGCCAGGAGTTCTTGAGTGGGCGTTGGTGCGCTTCGCGTCTTTCCCGATCGATCAAGTGCGCGTAGGTATGTATGTCTTCGCACTGAATACGGTGCCTTGTCGTGTGCGCACACCAGTACTCGTGGCTATGGCGATGCGTCTTCTCTGGACTGGGAGATAATGTGCATGCTTCGCTGCGGTGACTTCAGTACGCTCAAGAACTATATGTTGCGCCGGTGGCGAATAGCTGAGTTCGTAACCCATGTGTCGACCACTCCGTGGCGCGTGCAGAGGGGTTTCGTCTACTGCGCGCCCATTCTTCGAGTGCTGATTCATGCCCATTGCCACAGTTCTCACCCGACCATTGTGCCACTCGCTGCATAGTCTACGCGTCGCAACGCCTCTTTGTGGTCCACGCGCACGTGGAGTGGCGAACACGAGAGACGCTTGGATAGCCACTACCCCTCGGACTATGCGCGTATATACATAAGTGTTTGCGTGAGGACACTTTCGCCACCGCTAAGCATCTCCTCTTCTCTACGAAATGCCTCACGATGTCCCCTTTCAGTCGCGCGAAGACGCCCCCGGATACGCCTAAACCTTCGACGGACGCCCGTGCACCCTTGTCCTCCTCGGGCAGCCCTCCCGCCAAATTGCGTCTAAAGGGAAAGGCGTCGCCGCTGACGCGCTTCCTTCCCTCACTTCCAAAGCCCGCCCCATACCGCTTCACCGAAGAAGAAGAGGCAGAACTGAGAGAATATAGTCGACATAACCGGGAGCTCAAGGAGCGGCGGGATAGAGAATGTAAGGCGACGAAGGACCATTCTGCGCTTGCCACCAAGAGCAAGTCCGCGCAGATGGGCGCGCGCCCTGCGAATGGCCTCGAATGTGCTTACCACCCTCCGGCCCGACATACACGGGGTGAGTGCGCTCGCGCTACTTTCGTAACCTGTGTTCGCTGAGAAGTGCCTGCTAGTATTTGGTTGTAGACTCCCTCGCAGACACCACTCTGACGCGAGGGTGTTTCATCACGGCCTTGACTTGAGGCTGACTTCTTGCAGCAGGATCGACGAGGTCGAAGAGGAAGACGAGGACGAGTGGGATAGAGCTGGTGACAGCGACGGCGAGAAGTCATTCGTAACCGCGGCCGAGGGCGATACGTCTGATGGCTGGTCGACCTCCGACGGCGATGGTCATCGCGCGGACGAGCTACCACGCCTACGATAGCACTTGTTGCTGCGTCGTACTCTCACTGTTGTTGAGGATGTGTATGTATAGTCGGGGTCTGCTTCAATTTACGGAGGCTTTCGACGCGCTTTGATGCGCCCGCCATCATGTGTCGTCCGAGGCCTGCGTTCGGCGGCGTGTGCGTGCGTGCGTGCGTCCTTGCTAAAAGTGAGTACTCGAGTCCGGGCCGTTCGAGGACTCTGCGAGCCGTTGCTTCAACAGCTTGCTTGTAGGAACCGTGCTCTACTATGGATCAGCGAACGCCACGCACGCACCATACCGTGATCGGGAATTGTACCCTGCTTCGCGTCGCATTAACGCTCTTGCTGCGCGAGGCGCGATATACTCGCGCAGTGTCCAGGATACGTCACTACTTATGCGTCGATCACTTGGAGGGGCTCCCGCAACTGTATGGCTGCTCGTTCAATACGCGCGCGCATAGTCCGCCAAAATGAACTATAGTTCTGTCACAAGCTCGAGCGTAGTGCATAGACCTTGCTGCGGTACGTTCGCTATTGTACCTTACCTTAGCTCGTTCATTCTTCCCCGGTTGGTCGCGCTTTGACGATGCGAGGGTATATATGTAACTGAGCGCGGGCGGACTCCCTCGTCAGCCAGCACCCGCCCACATTCGCCCTCTCTCGCGCTCTACCCCGCGCTCTCCTCGCAACCCCAGCACTGCTTCAAATGTCGACTTCAGCCGCCAAGACCACGCTCAGCGACGTTCCGCAAGCGTCGAGCAAGGGCCGCCCCTCTGCGCTCGAAGCGGACTCCAGCCTCCCGCCGAGTGGTGCGCCGCCCGTCGTGCAGCTCGAAAAAGTAGAGAAGCCAGTGAGGTGAGTCCCGCGAGCGAGTCGTCGTGTTTACGCTCGTCTTGATACCTCTTGCAGGCTCTATCCCGCTCCTGAGGACGCCGCTGGAATCGTGTCCGTTAGACGAGCGAAGATACTGCCCTTGAAGACGACGCCGTGGCAGAAGGCAGTGAGTCCTCGTGCCGCAATTATGGGAGGCCCCGCGCCAACACTGATGGACTCGTGTGTAGGTCGAAGTGACTGAAGCTGCTGAGGGCACTCCTGAGATGACGTGTATGTTTGCTCCTAGTTCGTCGTGGCCTGTGTTTACTGAGGTTGCCCATTAGGTGTCGTGCACCGTGTACGAGACGTGCATTCTGCAGCCGAGAAGCTATCCTGGAGGATGGCGGAGCTCCCCGAGTACGTCGAGGTCCCGGTCGAACACGCACGACCTGAGCGCAAGGTTGTGCGCATGCGTCCTGAAAGCATGGGTGAGCATGAACAGAGCGGCTCCGACTCGGGCGAAGAAGGATACTTCACTGCTGAAGAGGTCGTTGAACACGCGCCGAAGTAGCAGCGCTGTAGACTGCGCACCGAGCGAAGCCTTCTCTTGATAGCACCGTGTTCGCCTGTCCTCGTTCTGTACCTCCTATAGATGTTGTGTGTATGTCGTCCGGGTTGCGACCGAACATGTCTGCGCGCGGGGTCGCCGCTAGGACTCCAGCTCGAGTTCCGGGGCGATGCGCTCTGATCGAGGTGGGGATGCGCCAGCAACATCCTCGGCGGGCGTTCACGTCGCGAACATGCAATGCTGTGGGTTCCCGCCGCGCCCTCATGATCGCTGTCCTTGAGTTGTCTTGTGCTAGGGGTCAATCAAGCTTTCGCGTGATAAAGGGGGCAAATCTCATGGCCCCTTAGGGTTAAAGTTAGGTTAGAGTCAACAAATTTCGCCGAAAGTCATCCAAACAAAGCAACGATCTGATCGCCCTGATCGCCCTGATTATATAATCAGTTTATGGAACCTGATCGGACCAAAATTGGCGGAGATATTTAAGTAACAATGCCAGCGTCTGCCAGCCACTTAAGCGCCGGCTTGTCCATCCGGCGCGCAAACACGCCACTGAGTGGACCGTGGCTTGGCCGCATGAGCGGGCCACTATAAATGAATATTTTAAGCATAAGGGAGCGTAGGTTGAGTGAATAAACAGGCCCAAAAATAAAGTCCGCAAGGGTTAGTGCTAGCCATTAAGCGCCAGGGCTAGTGAAGCGCCCGTTTACGCGAGATTAGGCGCCGGTCAGCACAGCATTTCCGCAATGTTCTGCACACCTGTGTGCATCCCATATGCA
>MNAD01001552.1:1116-45071 GCA_001895945.1 Trametes pubescens
CCCCGGGCACGATCCCGAATCATGCACTCATGCGCCACCGTCTTCGGCGCGTTCATGCGCAGATCGTCCGAAAGATAGTCAAAGTGGAACTGCTGTATGTCGGCCGGCAGACGTGCCAGGAATTCCGGGGTGGTGAGCGGGGGACAGTGCATGTACATGTACGCGATGTGGACGTTCAGATGCTGCCGGTGATCGAAGCAGTCCGTGTCGAGGAAGCGCTGCGCGAGCGCGTTGTAGAGCTGGACGAGGGTCGGATAATGGTCGCGGTCGTCTGCCGCGGCGGAGGGGGTGATGTCCGCCCACGTATGCGCTTCCATCAGGACCACATGGGACCACTCGATTCCGGGGTACTCCAGAACGACTTGCTCGTCGATAGCGGGATCGTAGTATTGCGATGTGTACATCGGGACCTCCCCCGGAACCCATCCGGCGGACTGCAAACGCGTGTTCGAGGCGGTAACTGAGTCGACGAGGAGGTAGACGGAGAACAGGACGGTTTTAGAGCCGTGGTGGCGGAGGGCGTACTCGTACCAGTAGGTGTATGGGATGTGGTGGGCACGGAGGACGTCGGTGGCACGAGGGGCCGTCTCAGACATGATCTATATCGCTGAAGGTGAGCACTAGGAGATGCATATGAATATTAGCAGTTAGCCACTCACAGTCTCGAGGAAGGCCAGACTGGTTTGGAGTGAGTGGGTGGGGAGTGGGTGGGGAGAGGTTTGAAGGTGCGGAGGCAGGAGCTGTGTGTAGGCGCTGGCGTATGTGGGCGCTAACTGTGGTCCCACGGCGTGTGTGGGCGCTTAGGACTCGGACTCGCTTCTCCTCGACGTCCACCTCCGCTGCAGCTTCCTCCCCTCGTCTTCCTCCGTCTTCTCCAGCGCGCGACGCTACACGATGCAGGACGGACGAGCGCCACGGTAAGTGCAACAACGTCCGCTATATGCACCAAGGCCGACTTACCTTCCCTTCCAGGATCAAGAACCGCGCACCTGCCGCCATCCAAGTCACCGCCGAGCAGCTCCTTCGAGATGTATGCGCACTCTACTGCACCCTTGAGCACCGTACCGTTCACTCAAATTGCTACCTCATAGGCCCAGGAACGCCAAGAATCGCAGTTTCGCGCCCCGAAACAACGCGTCGAAGACTTTGAGGAGCTTCATGAGTACCGAGGGCGAAAACGCGAGGAGTTTGAGAAGCGGATTAGGCAGACCCGAGGTAGCATGTGAGTCCCTCCGTGCAGATCTCTCTGTACTTCTCTAACGCATGTGCAGGAAAGAATGGCTTCAATACGCGAACTGGGAGGTACGTGCTCTCGCTCACGCCTGCTCTCGTCATCATCTGTGTCTGGGAGAGCGAGGATAAAGGCCATCCAAGAAGCACGCCCTGTCCGATGGGTTCTGTGTGGACATCTGGCGGTCGGTCACCGCAAGCTCAGTCCCGCGTTGCGTAGAGGTCGCAAAGGCGACGCGCGGAATCTCCAATACGTGCATTGTGCGCATCCCGACCGCTCTCCCCCCAATAAGCCGGTAGACGCGTGGGGGCACTAGTGGTCTCCCTCTCCCGGCCAGATTTGAGACTAGGCATCAATGTTGAGCTACGTCAACACTGAACCCTCTTCACAGGCTAGTCAAGGCGAATTCCCCCGTGCACGCTCGGTCTTCGAGCGAGCGCTCGACGTCGACCCACGCAGCGTCCAGCTCTGGCTCTCCTACTCGGAGGTCGAGCTCAAGAGCCGCAACATCCAGCACGCGCGCAACCTCTTCGACCGCGCCGTCACCCTCCTCCCACGCGTCGACCAGCTCTGGTACAAGTACGTGTACCTCGAAGAGCTGCTCGGGAACGTCCCGGGTGCGCGACAGGTGTTCGAGCGCTGGATGCAGTGGGAGCCGGACGACAAGGCGTGGCAGGCGTACATCAAGCTCGAGCAGCGGTACAACGAGCAGGACCGCGCGAGCGCGATTTTCGAGCGCTGGGTCGCGGTTCGTCCGGAGCCGCGCGTCTGGGTCAAGTGGGGCAAGTTCGAAGAGGAGCGCGGGAAGCTCGACAAGGCGCGCGAGGTGTTCCAGACCGCGCTCGAGTTCTTTGGCGACGACGAGGAACAGATCGAGAAGGCGCAGGCGGTGTTCAACGCGTTTGCGAAGATGGAGACACGACTCAAGGAGTACGAGCGTGCACGTGTGATCTACAAGGTGCGTGATATCCTTGCCTAGGACGAGATCCTCCGCTCATCTACTGCGCAGTTTGCATTGTCGAGGCTCCCGCGCTCAAAATCTGCCGCGCTATATGCGGCGTACACAAAATTCGAGAAGCAGCACGGTAAGCGCTCCACGCTCGAGTCTACTGTGCTCGGCAAGCGGCGCATACAGTACGAGGAGGAGCTCTCTCACGACGGCCGCAATTACGACGTCTGGTTCGACTACGCGCGGCTTGAAGAGGGCGCCCTACGCGACTTGAGGGAGGAGGGTTCGACTGGCGAGGAGGAGGAGCGCGCGACACATCGGGTTCGCGAAGTGTACGAGCGCGCGGTAGCGCAAGTGCCGCCAGGAGGAGAGAAGCGTCATTGGCGACGCTATATCTTCTTGTGGTTGTACTATGCGCTGTTCGAGGAGATAGAGACCAAGGTACGTCCGTCTCGCGTGTCGGCGACCGCCATGTTACTCACTTCGCGCCAGGACTACGAACGTGCACGGCAGATTTACGAGACCGCGATCCGGCTCGTGCCCCACAAGCAGTTTACGTTTGCGAAGCTGTGGATAACGTTCGCGCGATTTGAGGTACGACAACTCAAGCTCCCCGCGGCGCGCAAGATCCTCGGGACAGCGATCGGGATGTGTCCCAAGGAGGCGCTCTTCAAGGGCTACATCCAGCTCGAGTTCGACGTACGTTATCGCACTCTGTCGACGTGCCCGATACTAACTGCTTCCTACAGCTGCGTGAATTCGACCGTGTCCGGACGCTATACGAGAAGTACCTTGAGGTTAGCCACCTGGGTGCAATATTTTACTTTTTTCTGACCCGGTCCACGCAGTGGGACCCCTCAAACTCGGCGGCGTGGATCAAGTACGCGGAACTCGAGACGCAACTCGAAGACTTTGCGCGCGTCCGCGCGATCTTCGAGCTCGGTGTTGCACAGTCCGCGCTCTCGATGCCCGAGCTCCTCTGGAAGGCGTACATCGACTTCGAGACCGAGGAGGGCGAACGCGAACGCGCGCGCGCGCTATACGAGCGCCTCGTCCAGGCGAGCGGGCACGTCAAGGTTTGGATCTCGTACGCAACGTTTGAGGCGGAGCCGATCCCCGTCGCGAGGGCGCAGCGCGAGGAGCAGGAGGACGAGGATGAGGATGAGGTGCCGATGGTTGAGGGCGATCCGGTCCGCGCGCGGCAGATCTTCGATCGCGCATACAAGGACTTGAAGGGCAAGGGTCTCAAGCACGAGGTACGTGATACGCATTCTCGGTATGCTTTGAGGCTAACTAACGCTATGATCATAGCGCGTCGTCCTGCTCGAGATCTGGAAGGCGTTCGAGGAGAAGTACGGCGCCGCGGAGGATGTCGTCAAGGTGCAGCGCATGATGCCCATCACGAGCAAGCGGCGTATCGTCGACAAAGAGACGGGCCAGACAGTGGAAGGTACAGCCTCATCGCCTCCCTCCACCTGATGTCATGCTCACTGTTCATTTCGCAGACTGGGACATCGTATTCGCGGACGACGAGCGCGAGGCGAACCCGACAACCTTCAAGTTCCTCCAGATGGCGCACGCGTGGAAGGCCATGCAGGCGAAGGGCGGCGGCGCGTCCACGAACGTCCTCTCGGGGTTCGCCGCCGCCGCCGCGAGCGCGAAGGAGAGCGCAGACACGGAGGCGTCCGACGCGCGAGAGAGCAACCGCCCGGATCGGGCGAGGGCGGACGACGACGCGAACAGCGACGTCGCGAGCTCCAACGGCGAGGACGACGATTAGTACATTTTGTTCATCTGTATTGTATGTTATGTTTTGCTGAGTGTGCTTGTGCTGTATGTTGAGTTTGAACAATGTGTGATATCCGAGGTGACACTCAAGGTCTCGAGCTACAAAGGTAGGCCGCGTGCGGAATGTCCATAATGGTCTCGCAAGGTGCGAAGTTCTCGACCACGACTTTCGCACACAGCTCGCCCGCGCGCTCGAGGATGACACACTGCGCTTCACCGGGCACCCCGCACTTCGAACTATGGACCGAGGATAGACCGGCCTACTTGGCTAGGTGATGACAACGAGCGTGCAAAGACCGCGAATGACGACCTTGTGGCATGCCTCCGTAGTATCCGTATCCTGTCCTCGAACGACGACGAGAGTCTCTATCCATCTCGACGTCAAGCCGATAGCTAAGGTCCCCTAGATGTACGCAGTATTTGCGTTACAGTGCGCATTCGATAACTCGGAACGCCATCTACATCATTCCACACAGCGCGCGACTATTCTTGCTATTCGACTGTTGCGGGTGGACTGCGCGTCCAACTACTTCTCTCCCGAGTCGAACAAGACCGCGTTCTTCCGGATAGCCCACCGCGGCTTCGGCGGGTTGTCGTCCGGACTACCGGGCAGCTTCAATTGGATGACGGACTGTAGATTGAGACATTCGTCTTCCTCGCCCTCGTGCTGCTTCGGAGACTGGTTCCGCGAGAAGGGAAGTGGTCAAGGTCACGCTTTGCACATTTCGTTGAAAGTACGTACCGTGATGTAGCACAGAGTGTTGATGTCATCCCCGACCTACCATGATGATACATCTTAGCATTCTCGATAGACCACCATCAAGACCACTTACGAGCTTCCAATCGCCCTCGAGGAAGAGCCCCGGCCTCATCGCCGCAATAGTCTCACCGAGGCGCGTCGACGGGTCGAATCCGCTGAAATAAGTCGACAGGAACTCATAGCGAGGCAAAGCCGGCCACGGCTGGTTCGATATGCCTACAAAATCTATCAGCACCCTTCCCAGGCGGAATCGTGCATACAAATTCCCACCAGCGCCCGACTTCCCGTTCGCGAGCGCATAGTTCCGGCCAGTCTTCCGCGGAAGCGTGGGCTTAACGATGAGGGCGCGGCTTCTGTCCGCGCTGTGCCCGAGCCAGAACCACCCGTCTGGAATCGCGTTCTTCGGCTGGTAGATCTTGACCGGGAAGCTGTCGGTGTAGGGCACCTGCTCAACGGGCACCCATCTGCGATGAAACGTTGAGCACGCGTACGGCGGATCGGGTGGATTGAAAAACTCACTCGCCAAGCAGCGGAACCATTAGCTTCTTGACGGCGCTCCTCTTTGGCTCGGGGAGTAGGTCGACGATGGAGACGACCTCGGTGACCTCGACGACGCGCCAGAAGTTAGAGTTGTCCGTCGACGCGATCCACGCATCCGTGTCGAGGATATGCGTATAGTCGCCGCCCTGCAATACCACATGAATCGCCAGCCATGAGTTACTAGCACATACTCAGGCCGTTGCGGCAGCTGTGCGAGCAGCACCGCGCCCTCGCACGAGCAGCGACACCCTCGTCGACGTCATCAAGGACGTCGTGCGCCGTGACAAGCTGGTGCGAGCAATCCTTCCTGCTTGCTTCCCACATCGTGCTGAACGTTATTCGTAGATCGACGACAACAATCTGCTCAAGGGCGTCCGCATGACCGCGCTCGGCCCTGCGGTGAGCGCGCAAGAGCTCATCGCGCGCCCCTCCACCCTCCACGCGGCCGTTGATCAGAGCGCAAGCATACACACGACGACAGTCGAGGCGGAATACACGCAGAAGCTCCTAGAGTCGAACTACACCGCCGTCTCTGTCAAGGTCTCCGCGCCTTAGTACGTCCGCTCCTTCGCCTTGCGGTTTTGTTCCAATGCTAATGTACGGCTTTCGTTAGCGTGACAGCCAGCGCAGACTACTCTCAGGAATCGAGCTATGAGAACACGGAGACGACGAAGACCGTTCTCGTGTCTTCGCGCTATCTCTTCCCGCAGGGCCGCATCGAATTTTCCGCGCCGGGTTCAGGGATCGTAGGCGAAATCGAGCTCAGCCAGGGCTTCATGACTGTGCTCGACGCTGCCCTCCAGAAGGCGACGCCGCTTGAGCAGCGCGAGGCCCTCGATGCGCTGTTCAACGAGTACGGGCAGGTCTTCCGCACGCGCGTCCAGCTCGGCGGGACACTGTCAGCCCATACGTCGGAAACTTACTCTCGGACTGTAGGTTTGCAGTCTTTTGAGTTTTGATGACACATCGAGTGACGTTCGAGCCTCTGCGCCTGACAGGAAAACGAGACGTCCGTGAAGCGGGACATCACGACCAGTCTGGAGGGCGCCGTGCGGAACTGGGGCTTGGGTGTGACTGGCAGCCACGGAGACCTCGAGTCGACGATCACGACTGGGGAGAACCGGGTGCTGGATGTGAAGTATCTTGTCCAGGTATGCATGTAAATTCTGGCTATGTATGATCTTCGTGTCAGTAGGGCGCAAACGAGCCGGGGGTGGGAGGGGACACACCGGGGAGGCGGAATAGTCTATGAACGTGCGAACGGGAGCTGTAGCCATATTTGCGTAGTAGTGAGCAGGAACGTTGGTGCAGGTCGGGAGATAGGTGATATGAAGAGAGGCGACGCTCCCGATGCTTGTATATATGTATCTAACCCGCAGTATGTTCTTGGTGTCATCGCGAGAGGGGTCCTATCTCCGGGATGGTGAGCCTCAGGTGATGCAATGGCTCCGCGTTGTACCTGAGAAGGCATAGAATACGTCTGCGCCAGAGTACACCGACATCCTCGGCCCTGCGCCTCAGGCCAGTCCGGATCCAATCACGGTGACAAGACAAGTGACCCTATTAGGAAAACAAAATTAGTTAAGGCGATTGCTGGGTATGTCCAGAAGTTCAGAACATTACACTAGTGGAGTCTAGACACGCATCGGCCGAGCGGCGGCGGCAGACGCGAGCGCTCAATGTGACATCTACTCGGACGAGAAGAATGGTCTTCAACATGCCCCTGGATTCTTCAAGGCTCTTCGGCACAACCCCATGGGTTCTTGAATGGTAGAACGTCGTTTGACGCAATCGTATGTCTTGTTCGGGGAGCCGTCGTGCCATTTGGCAGGTCGCTGGTTATTCGTCCGGACGACCCTCTCGTAAAAGGTGCTGTACGATGTGTCCCCATGATCACCAGCGCCGGAAAGAAGACCTAAGCTCCATGCAAAAGTCACCGCATGGGCATGGCGGGGGCGTCCTGCGAGCGCCGCCGCCTGCTCCGAGTCGGCGTGAGGCTTGGTGACCTCAGCATCCAGACACCACGGCTTAGAGTCTGAATGACAACCAATGCTGAATCTCCCCGTGTCTATCCCAAGAGCGGAATTTGGCGGTCGAGCTGCCGATTATGCCGTTTTCCTGAGGCGAGGGAGAGCTCACCAAGGGTTTCCGAGAATATATATATACTGAGGACGTGATCAGTGAGTGTCAATCCAGCCATCCACCCCAAACTTACTCATTATGAACCACGAACTCGCTCAAGCATTCAACCCCATTGCCGAGGGCATCTGCGTCACCGAGGACGTCAGTGACACCAAGGACTTCGAGGTTTCCGACAACGACGACAGGCAGCGCGCGTATGCGCAGTGGGTCAGCATCGAGATCACAAACTATGGGCCCCACCCGGTGAAGATCAAGAACGTCTACGCGTCCCGAGGGAAGTTGTACATCGATGGTCAGTAATAGCGTCGCACGCGCAACACTTGACCTGTGCTCACCTCACTTGACGCGCACACAGGAAAGAAGGACAAAGAAGTGAAGCCGTCGTACTTCGAGAACACGACAATCAACCCCAACGGCTCCCTGACGATCGCTGGTTGCGGGCGGTCAAACGCGGCCTCTGGGACAGAGGGCGGGTTCGATATTGTCGACCCGAGCCGGGGCGACGGTATCATCCGGACGGTGCACTGGGACTGCCCTTGGGGCAAGAAGAAGAACAAGTGGAGCGTTAGCGGTTCGCTCTCGGGCTGGGAGGTGGACGACAAGGGGGCGAACATGGACAGCGGCGCGCTTGGAAACATCACGATCGAGACTGTCTACAAAGGCTGAGGTGAGCGTTTTTGAATGTGGGCGCAGCCCAGAGTGAGTACTGACCTGTTTTCACTTGCAGGGCCGACCGCATGGCGACTGGCATCGTAGATTGGCCACCGTTGTCTTACTAGTGCATTGCAATTCCGAGTTTCCTAAACGATGTTTGATCGTGAAGCTGCAGCGAGAGCGCATGAGATGCCCGTCGTGGGTGTGGTGAGTCTGACGGTTGCAGATGCGGTCGGCCGCGCTCCTCTGCTAAGCACCGCCACCGCGCCCGCGCGCGAGCGTAAGTCAAAGTTCGAATTCTGTGTTCACTCAACGCGACCAAGTACGGCCTCCGCCACTCAGGCTCGTATAAACTTCCGTCTCATTTACCGCCTATATCGATGCCCCAAAGCCATCACTCGCACTCCGGCCAGTTCTGCAAGCATGCCACCGGCACACTCGAGGATGTCGTCCTCGAAGCCATCCGACAACGCTTCGACACATTTGGACTCACAGAGCACGTCCCACGCTATCGGCCTCAGGATCTCTACCCGGAAGAGGTGAGCGGTGAAGCCCTGCGACGGAGTAAATCACGCTAATCCTGTGATGGAGCACAGGAGGGCATACCCCTCGACACTCTGCGCGCCCAGTTTGACGCCTTCCTCATAGAGGCGCACAGGCTCAAAATGAAATACGCCGACCAGATCACCCTGCTCGTCGGTCTAGAAACCGAGTTCATCACACAGACCGACATGGACGAGCTTGACGCACTCCTCGCCGCGTCCGGCGGCCGCGTCGAGTACCTCGTCGGTTCCGTGCACCACGTCCGCGGCATCCCAATCGATTTCGACCAAGATACGTTCCTCAAGTGCCTCGACAGTTTCCGCTCCCCCGCCCCCACCGCACTTACACAATCAACACCCGCCTCGACGTCAGAAGAGCATGACGCGATGGAAACCTTCCTCTGCGCATACTTCGACGCCCAACACGAACTCATGCGCTGTTTCCACCCCGAAGTCATCGGTCACTTTGACCTCTGCCGACTCTACCGTCCCGCGCTACGCTTCGCCGACTACCCCGCCGCGCTCGCGCTTATCCGGCGGAATGTTCGCTTCGCGGCCACATACGGCGCGCTCTTCGAGCTCAACGCCGCCGCGTTCCGCAAGGGCTGGGACGCCGCGTATCCCGGGGCTGACATCGTCGAGGTACCCCCTTTGCCTCATATTCATTAGTGGATCTGTTCACTCATAGGCGTAGATAATACTACAGGAAGGCGGCCGCTTCGTGCTGTCGGACGACAGCCACGGCCCACACGCGGTGGGGCTGAACTACCACCGAATACCGGAGTACGCGCGGCGGGTGGGCATCGCGGAGCTGTGGGCGCTGGAGAGGCAGTCCGACACAGGTTTAAATGCAGCGGGGCGGCGGCTTGTCCCGCGCAGGATTACGAGTCCGTGGGAGCATCCCTTCTGGACGCGGGAGAGAGGAACGAGCGTATGATATTATCATTTTAGGTTTCTGCCGTTCAGCACTATGATGCATGCCGACGGTTGAACTTGGGTAGGAACGGTATGCTCGCAAGACCACCACTTGGATGGCCATGCGCGCGCATGCTTTCGCTGTCCCGACAAACCGCAAGTCGGTCGCGGTCGCGGTAGACGCTCTGGCTCATGTGTTGAACCAGGTGTCTTCGAGCAGCTGCGCGGCAGTAGGCCTGCACGCCGGGTCGATGGTCAAGCATCTACGCATGAACGCGCGCGTCGCTCGAAAGTCTCTCCACACTGCATCGTCATCCCCAGACGACGCATCCGACGCATCGTATGAATACAACGCATCCCAGACAGAGCGCTCAAGCGAGGCCGCCTTCGCTGTACCAAAGCATCCCGCCCTATGATTCCCTGTAGTTCCTGTGTCATAACTGACGCACAGGCGGTTAGAGGCTGATGAACTGCGCACCTGATGGGTCGAAATACATGTGCTGTATCGGAGAGCGCGCGAGGAACTCGGGAGGGAACAACCCGATGTGGTGCTCCACAAGCCCCAGCTGGTCGTCTGCGTTCTTGGCCCAAAAGAGCGTTTTCAGGGTAAGGCACTCGTACACCTGCGGAAGGATGAGATGCGGTCAGCGGATGCCCGCGCATAACGACGGACTGTATATGCGGACGCACCAAGCAGCCGATGGCCCATATGTCGATCGCCGTCGAGCCCGTGCAGCCGAGGAACTGCTCTGGGGCGCGGGTCTCGTACGGGGTGGTGTATATCGTGTCGGGTGCGATATCCTCGCAGGGAAAGACTGCGTATAAAGCCTCAGAGACGCCGCACTGGCACAGAAGCGGGAGTGAGAGCAAGAAGACTGACCAGAGCCGAAGTCGGCCAAGTAGATTTCGAGGTTTTCGAAAGACGCGTCGAGGCCGAAGTTTGGCAGCGGCTGGGACTTGACGGTGACGATCGGACCGTCAGAGATATTGGAGTGGAACCGCGGGGTGTACGTCTCGGACGGGTTCTCTTCCAGGTAACGCGCGATGGCGGAATCATCCGCGGTTATTTTGGCAAATATGTTGTCCGCCTTGACGTCTACAGTTCCTGATTAGTGCAGGGCCACCCGCGAAACGGACGCTGGCCGTACCGCAGTGCACAATCTTCGCCTTGGTGTGCACAAAGTCCAGCGCGAGCAAAGCCTGCTTCACGATGCGCTTCGTGGCAGAGAGCGAGAACGGCCTGCCGGTCGTGTCCAAGATCTGCCCGACCGTGGTGCCGTACGGCGTGCTCACATAGCATTGGTGCTTCCCGTGCACACTCGTTTCGGAGAATGAGCTGCCGGGCGACATGACGAGACAATGTGTATATCCTGGATGCGAAGTGTAACCCGCATCAGAGAGCCGTGCACTCCAGAGGCGCGACTGCGCGCTGGACTCGTGCGCGATGCTTTCCTCCTCGTTCTCGGTCGCATGCTTGTTAAGGATCTTGATGGCCACAAAGCGGGGGCGCGCTCCAAGTCCTTCTCTGTTCACTTAGCGTCATATGAGCGTAATCGCGGGGCAGAACGGAGACACGCACGTCGCGTCCGAATCAGTGCCAGTCTCGCGGGCGAGCCACACGCTCGAGTTGGTGCCCCAGCCAAGCTTGCGGACGACCACGTACGCGCCGCGGGCGAGCTTTGCGCCGAGCTGGACGGGCATGTACCCCAGCGCGTCTTCGTGCATGAGCATGTGTGGCTCCTCGTCGCACACATGCTGTGCATCGGGGGACAGGATAGCGCGGAGCATATCTTGCGGGTGGTACCCTGCGAGGTTTGAGCTCTGCATCTGTGCTGGTGAGCGTGTAGGTGAAGGAGAGGGAGAGGGGTTTGAGAGGGCAGGATGGGCGATCGCGGCTGATAAGAGGACGGGTCGTGGGGATATGTGGGTGTTCAGAAGTCGAATTTGAGCGCCACTGGGACGTGGGCTTTCAATTCAGTTGGTTGGGGACGGAGACGATATTGGCTGGTCAACGTTCAACTGCGGGATGCAAGCGAGAACACTGTGCCTGCGTACTCTGATACTAGCCGTACCTGATCCAAGCAGCGGCCGCGTAGCATGCCTGGAAGACCTCAGATGACGAAATCAGCGCGACATACAAAGCGCTTGCAGGTAGTAGTCGCGAGATTTACTCAAGCCGCTCGAACACCCAGAGGAGTAAACCTAACGGCGCGGTCGACGACGTGCGTGCACTAAGAATAATCACTGTGGTTTGGGAATCAATATTAGTGTCCATGCGCACGTATACAACAAACAAGATGCACACTTACGGGAGCAGGGGCCTCAACAGGTCCTACGCAAGGCAAGATGATGCTGCACACTCGCCCGTGGATGAGCAGCAGTCTACAGGGCTGTGGATAAACTCGTGCACTGTGGCGACTGCACACGTCCAGACGACCATCGTCGGCTGATTAAGGAGGTATCCAGAGCGTATATATCTTCCCCTGATATACATCAGAGCCGACCGGGCAGTGCCATGGCCATTTGGACTCGGAGGTTGGTCCCAGCAGCGGAGACGAGTGGCGGAGAGAAAGGAAGCGAGCGTGAGTAAGAAGCGCCCATCAACTCTTTGCCCTCAACCACCACCACCTCCTCATCCTCGCACCCCGCCTTGAGCTCTACCACTCCCTCACCATGGTTTGTGACAACGTACAACGGCCTTTGTATACGTACTGATTGGGCGAAACAGTCGACGAACTGCCGCCGTCGCCTCATCCGCGACTTCAAGAGGCTGTCTACCGATCCGCCCGGTGGCATCTCTGGGAGTCCTTGTCCCGATAACATCATGCTTTGGAACGCAGTGATCTTTGGTCCGGGTGCGTCGTATCATGCTCTCAGGGCGTGCATGTGCTCATCTCGCGCAGCGGACACACCGTTTGAGGACGGCACGTTCAAACTACTGCTTACGTTCGACGAGTCCTACCCGAACAAACCCCCGACCGTCAAGTTCTTGTCACGCATGTTCCACCCGAATGTGTATGCGAACGGCGAGCTATGTCTCGACATCCTCCAGAACCGGTGGTCGCCCACATACGACGTCGCCGCCATCCTGACCTCGATCCAATCTCTCCTCCATGATCCGAACCCGAACAGCCCCGCGAACGCGGAGGCCGCCCAACTGTATCGCGAGAACATGAAGGAGTACGTGCGTAGGGTGCGTGCGACGGTGGAAGATAGCTGGCTCGACCCAGATGAGCACGAGGCGATGCGTCAGGAGGACGCGGCGGAGCCGTCTGAGGGGTAGGCGGGCGGAGTGTCTGGATATAGGATATGTACATACGAGGATGTAATCTGTTTTGTTTCTGCGCTGTGGCCATTAATTGTAGCACTACCATCCCATTCTATCCCTCTCTCAAGTACTGCTCCTGGCTGTTGATTGTGGCCGAGAGCGTCGTGTGCCGATGGCCGGGTACGGGCGTCTCCGCAACGTGGCTACGCGAGGAGCGCCTTTCCCGTCCGAGTCTCTCTCTTCCTCCTCCCTCCTCCTTCTCCTCGCCCGCCCCGCCGCTGTCGACGCCGCCCTCATCACCATACGCGTTGGTTGTGCTACGCACAATGTCGATTCCTGCAAACGACGCTTTCACTCTCGGACCTCGCCTCGGTCTCCCCTCCTCGTCTTCCAAAATACCCTTCGTCTCCGGCAGCCCCAAGGCCCGCTCCCCATCTGCCTCAACCCGCTCATCTAAGCCCTCTCGACAGATGAGTGTAGAACTAAACGACTCCCTCGCGTCGCGCGCGTCGCCCTCGAATGGTACCGCCAATGGCCACACCTCACCACTCCGCCAACGAAAGCGGCCACGCTCAACATCCCCCACTGCCGCTATCGCGTCCAGTGCCCCTTCAGACTCATCGCGTAGCGCGAAAACTGGGAAGACTGCAAAGCAGAAGATAGACTGGGAGATCCCCCGGAAGACACTGCATTCCTCTATCGGTTCGTTTCGCGCGCGTTCTAGCCACAGCCCGTACTGACGCCCAGCTCACAGGCTTTCTAACGCTGTACCTCTATGCCTCCGACGGCGACCCGCGCAACGTCGTCCTCGTCCTCAGTCTCGCCCTCGCCATCATCGTGCCCGCAGATATCCTTCGGTTGCGCTCGACGCGCTTCGAGCGAATCTACGAGCGCTGCCTCGGGTTCCTCATGCGCGAAAGCGAAAAAGTACGCGCCATTCATTCCCGTGCTCCCACTCTCGCTCACACGACCTCCAGAAATCCACAAACGGCGTGATCTGGTACATCATCGGCGTCATCTTCGTGCTCGCAGTATACCCCCTCGACATCGCCACCGTCGCGATCCTCATGTACGTCTCCTCGCTCGTCCCATCGTTATCTCGTCCCATTCTTTCTGTCCAACTGACGCGCGCCCCATTCCACAGCCTCTCATGGGCAGACACAGCCGCGTCTACCGTCGGCCGTATGTTCGGGGCCTACACGCCCCCGCTCCCTCGCAAGCTCCCGCTGCTCCGGCTGCCGCTTGCTCCGCGCAAGTCCCTCGCCGGCTTCCTCGCGGGTGCGGCCACCGGAGCGGCTATCGCGGTCGGCTTCTGGGGCTGGTTCGCGCCCGACGCGCGCGCCGCGCAGCTTGCATTCTATCTTCCCGCAGGCACGCTTAACACGGCCCTGGCGGCGCTGCCCGCGCAGCTGGCAGAAATCGGGACGAAGGCTGTAGACGCAGTACAGGCGACGGGAGTGCCCGTGGGTCGGTGGTTGGGTCTCGGGACGCTCGGCGCGGTGTGTGGCCTCATCTCTGGGACCGCGGAGGCACTTGGTGTGTTCGCTTTCATGGCGTCGTATGATATGTTTGCTAACTGGGGACCGTAGACCTAGGTTCGCTAGACGACAACCTGACGCTGCCGATCATCTCTGGCGGATGCATCTGGGGCTTCTTCAAGGTGCTCGAGTGGTTCACCGGATCCGGGTGAACGCCCCGCTAGCCCCACCCTTACCCGTCTCTCCTGCGCTACCACTGCTCACCCGCCCTCGACACCAACCCTGAACGCGATCTGACACTCGGAACCGCTGAACCATTGAATAATATCCCCGCCCTTACGCTACGACGACGCCCTTACACGCATCTCTGACTCTGAAGACCCAGACGACCGGACGCGCGGGCCGCCCGCCGTCGCACGTAGATATACTGTACTCCTCGCCCCTCTACATCTTTACCCCTCTTCTACGCCCTCGTATTTCCTATCTTCTATTTCCTATTCCCGATCCCCGTCCTGTGTTCCCTATCCGCCGCGCGCCGCACCCTCTACCCCCCACTTCCCTACACGCCTCCGGATTTCGATCCGGTGCGGCGCGGCCTGTTTGCAACCTACTCACGCACACCTTACATAGATCTTGCCCGCTCACGACTGCTACGAGCTCCGGTTGTGGTTACGATAGCGAGTGCGATATATCCGCCCTGTATTGCACGCATATCGCGAATGTTTTAGTTTCTTCTTGACTGTAGCGAGAAGAGGCGGGCTTCGGGTGGCGAAACTCGAGGACGGATGTGCTGGTGAGTGGGATGTCGGCTGAAGTGCCTAGAGATACGCAGGTAGATGCGCGGAGTCAACTCGAGTAGCACTGCTACCGTGGGCTAGCGTGCTCGAGGTGTTGACCGTTATGCGTCGTGGCGGAGCCTGCCGGCGTAGATGTGTCCCGTGCACCGGTGAGTCCGTCGTAACTGAGCAATGTAGCTAATGTCATGAACAGAGGGACTTGCAGATCTCGCTGGATGGTACAGTCGCATCTGCGCGTTCAGACGCTGCATTTCGACTCAAGGCCGGGAACGTTTGTGCAGATGTGCGACATAGCCTTTACCCACTGCGCAAAGCAGAGCGAGACCTCAACGCGGAGAACTACTTGTGCCCGCTCGCAGGGGCCGCTCCGACTTCAGACAGCACTCGTGAACCCTTATATTGCAACTACCGGGACGATACCCCCATGCGTCGGCCAGCCTGAGGTGCCCGTGACACGCGCGATACTACCCAGATCTAAGTACTGTTCCGAGTGAGTGAGTGATTGAGTGAGGTGTCCGAACTGAATGCACCATACCCTGAACTCGGCGTCCTTATGTAGACCTAGCCGCGGTTGCTGATCGGAGGCTCGTCCAGAATAGGACGGATCGCCCATAAAGATACACCATCAGCAGCCTCGATATCTCACGAAGTGAGAACTCAAACATGGGTGAGTCTACTGCCCACATTTTGTCTTGTCGCCGCCACCCTCAAGGCCTCACACCCCCGGTCGCAATTCCCCTCGATATGTCCAACTTGTACTGGTTCTGGAACACACATGGGGTCAAAGAGGAGCTCTAGGGATACCCAACGTCGCTCCAGACCTGGATGGCCGGTACCAGTCAGCAGCTCGACGAGGCGCAGCAGACGCTGCTGGGAGCAGTGGAGGCGGCGACGGCGATGAAGATTGTCAAGATGGACGTCCTTGTACGGAATGAAACACTCGTGAGGCGTTCCGTCGGAACCGTCTACAGCTCGCGATTGACTCTCAGCCTACTAGGTGGTGAAGGTCGAGTATGAGAATGGCCAGTGCGACGTCGTTCGCTCGCCGTGTCTTTACGACGAGAATGGAAAACCGCAAGCCCACTTTCTGGAGCGATTCTGGCTGGAAGTCGGCCTCCTCCAGTGGTTCAAAAACCAAGCATTGCCTTTAGTTCCTGAGCTCCGCTGTGCCATCGAGGGCCCGCATCCGGGGACGTATCCATACGCTGTGATCGAGATGCTGCCCGGTACGATGTTGATGAACGCGTTCGGTCGTCTACCGTACTCCGCCAAGGTACGCCGCCCCATCACATCCAAGCAGTGTCGCAGCGCATCGGGTCCCTACGTTGCCTGGAAGATGGCACTATGGAGGTGATACCTCGCCGTGGCGCACCGCAGGTGTATGACACCCTCGAGGACTTCATCGACTTCTTCTTCCAGCGCAAGCTGCAGTCCGACAGCATCGGTACCGATGAAGAGTTGCGCCGCCGCAATGAGAAGGTTCTCGCGCGACTCGCCTCCGAGGTAGCCAGGATCCTCAAACGACTCGCTAGTCAGGCGTATCGTCGCTGTGTGCTCACCCACGATGACCTCCACCCGACGAATATCCTCGTGAGCGACAGCGGCGCACTCACGGGTGTGATTGATTGGGAATACCAATCTGTACTCCCTGCGGTGCTCGCGGTGACGTACCCGCCGTTCCTGCAGAACGGGTTGTACGACGATGATACGAACGTCTTCTGGTCGGTGAGCCCGGAGGATGCGGCGGAGTTACGCAAGCTGTTCGCCCATGTGAGTTTTCCCAATGCTGCCCCGTGTACCACTTCTGAACGTCGGCTCCAGACCGTCAAATCCTTGGATCGGGAGTGCTGGGACGCACTGATTGATGGTGGTGTTCTTCGCCAGGCGGTGGAATGGCTTAAGATGCTGCAACGTGATGAAGGCTGTGAGGATATCGAACGGTGGATGAACCTCACCTTTTCCCATCATGTATGACCGAACGATTTCAAGTCTGTTGTACGTCCCTGATGGCCGTACCGGTCGTGTCGGATTTTGGTTTCGAGCGAGCGAGCGCCTGCTCAGCGCCGGCGCTTGCCGAGGCGTTCAGTATCATGCGCAAGACCTGTTTTGTACGCCATCCGTTTGCCTTCGTACCACGACGACACGTACGGGCCAAACGGAAATCTATTCGTTTTTCTTACTCCTGCCGACGAATTCTCGATTGCTCCAACAGGTCGCTTCGCAATGTATGAACCACTCGGTTATGTCGTCCATGACGAGGTTCGTGCCCTGGGGCAGCCGTTCGCGGTCGACGCTGCCATCGGCCCTGTAGGGAACTTCATCGGGGATGAAAGGGAATAGCCGGAAGTTGGACATCTCCTGAGAGCATGACGGTCTCGTCGGTGTCGCCGCCTCGTCGCGGCCATGGTACGGGTTACTGTCGCACGACGCGGACGCGCACAAGCCGCATGTCGCGCGCGCAACCGCACGCGGTCCTACGTGATCGTATCAACTGACGCGCTGGGCCTGCCTCCTCACGAGTACTTCGAGCGGCTTGGGATGAACGATGGCCGCAGCAACTCGACACTAGTGAGCGTGCAATTATAGTGGATATATACGTTACAGGCACCGCGATATATCGCATTACGAGGACCCACTAGATCGTCTTCGAACTGTCGCGCGCACACTCCGCCTTGTGCCCGCCAGTCCAATGCGCCTGGACGACACTCAGCGAACAGCACTACTCCAAATGTGAGCACCTTGACGCACCTTCTGACATGCCTTCCCGCAGTAATACCGCTGCTTGCACTTCGCACACGCCTTCAGCTCGTTCGGGCTCCCGCACTGCGCGCACGCCGTGTTCCCCGGGTTGTCCATCCTGCGGTCGCGCACGCCCTCCTCCCAGAACGCGCCCACAGTGCTCCCCGCGACCGGCGTCCGCACGAGCACCGTGCCCTTCTTCATCTTGCTCGGATGCACGCCCAGCCGCAGCATCACCACGTCGTCGTCCAGCGCGTCCTTCCCAATCGGCGTGACGACCTTCTTGCTCGCGCTCGGCATGCTCGCCTTGCTATCGAGCGCCTGCCGCACGCGCCTCCGCGCCTCCTCGGCGTCGAACGCGTCGAAGTCGTACTGTGTGGGCAGCGTGGGGGGCAGCCGGCCCTCGTAGTTTGTCGCACCGAAGAGTACGGCAACGGCGTCGCGCTTCGCGCCGAGCGATTTCTCGGCGCGCGCGAGATAGTCTGCCCAGTGCCAGGTGCCGGTGAGCTGGCCGTCGGGCGGGGTACCGCCCGTGCCGCCGAGTACTTCGACTGCGCCTGTGCTTTCCCATGGCGAGGTAATCGCCTCGAGCTGAGCGGATTTGTGGTGAGCGCTGGCAAGTACAAACGCGGGCGGGTGCTTACTTTGAGGTCGACCCACCAGTTGTCGCCGAAGTCATAGTGGTAGCCTATGACTTGGCCGGGCTTCTGAAGGAGATGTGCGAGGCAGTAGCTGCGTGGCGACATGAGATATTTCTACATCGGTGGTGGCGAAAAAGACGCACTCTTCCTCTGGCATGTACGCGTACCCAGACTTGTCGAGGTGCATCATATCGACGGCGTTACAGTCCTGAGGGCAAGTGAGTCTCCTTAAACGGACTACTTTCGGATAAGATAAGTACCGTAGGACCGAACAAGGACCCGTCCGAGTAGTCGTGAAAAACGTGTGCATGGAGGTTACGGACCCTGTCAGAGGGTGGGATTAGCCATGTTCCTCGCACGCAAGGCTAGAAAGCACTGACCAGCCCCAGACTGGTGTCAAGACTTTGTCCGCGAAGACGCTGAGAGGTAGTCCTCCCGAGACGCGGATGCGTCGCCAGTACCGATCCGCCTTGGAGTCTTTCGGATGCGGGATGTGGCTGTGGCATGTGCAGTGAGCTGTGGGTGTGGCGGTAGTTGTCGAGGAATCCTACACACGGGAGCGAGATGTAGAGTGTGTAGTCGCTTTTGAGGTAGTAGCCGAGGTCCATGTCCTTCAAGGTGGCGGCCTGTGGAAAAAGCTTAACACTCGAAGGGCATCTGCAGGCGCGGATCTGTGCTCGACAGCTTTGGCAACGCATCGAAGGGTTGACTGTCTTGTATGAGAATGACGTCGCCGAGGCGCGAGCGCGGCGTAGCAGAAGCGCGGCTCGTCGACCATCCCGGTGCCCTCTGACTCAGGCGTCCGCTCGTGAGAGAGCGAGAGTCGCTCCGACTAACTCTGAAGAGAAAGGGATAGCGAGCGAGCGATAGACCAACCTTTTTGTCCATGAGCGCATGGATGAACTGGAGCTCTGGTGGTTTCATGATAAGGTGTGTCTTGTATATGTGCTGCATGATGCTCTGTTGCACGAGTGAGAAAATTCGGCTCGAAAAGACCGACAGCAACTTACACAGCGCTCAAATATACGCACGCCGTCCACTTCTCGATCGCCGTCCGCGTCGTGCTAAATAAGACGTGTCAACACCTGCCGCAGACGAGAATGAAACGGATGAGACGGCGCGTACGGGGTAGATACCCCAAGAGTCGACATAGCCGAGCCTGCCGCGTCGCGGGGTGAACGTGTATGGATCTACGTACGTGAGCACACGCTCGCGAGGGCAACCAAAGCTGAGTACACACCTTCCCAAAATACCTCATCGCAGTGTTTGCCGCTGTCGAACTGGTGGAAGCGGACGAACTTGGGTGCCTTGCGCACTCCTTGAGAGGTCCAACGGCGAGTATCAGAGCCGTCTACAACGCCTTCAATTGTACCGTCCTCTTGACAGTCGTAGATCCAGTTTGTGACCTCGTCGACGGCGAGCTGGGCGGTGTACGGGAGCGAGTCCTGGTCGATGCTCCCATCGGTGTTCTCGCGGACGCCATGCAGGCGCCCTGTCGTTTCATCGTATGTTGCCACCATTGGAGGCATTTCTGACGCTGTGGCTTCAATGGCGAGCCCGCTGCGTTTGATGTCGTGGTCGTCGTTGGAGACCAGGGGCGGGACGGCGACCACGCGATATCCCGCCCGCACGTGGCCGCGGCGACGACACGGGCAGCTCTATGGAAGACGTCCACAACTTTAAAATTATAGACGACGACGACCACTGCACGGACGACAGCCACCACCCCTATCTCGACCACAACCCATCGCAGGCTGCAAGTAGGCTTGAGAGGAGCGCCACGGTTTAGGTCCTAATGGCAGCTTGTACGCCAATTTGACGACTCACACACAGAGGGGACGGACGTTCGCAATTCCAGATGTAGAACTAGGGTTACTCTCAGCCAACTTATGTGCAGGAAGCCTCTAGAGTGTACGATTGAGGCTGTGCGCCGCTTAGGTCAGTCGTGCACAAATATTGTGTCCATCAACTCTTCAAGGAGCGCACATCCCTCGTCGTTTCCGATTTTAGTAAGCCAATCAACGGCGTTACGAAGGGTTTCGCCCTCGACAAGCGCCTCCCAGTACTCCAGATCCTTTGACTTCGCAACCTGCAGCATACGTATGAGCCTGCGGTAACTCGTCCTGCCAGTAAAAGACGCCACGCTCTGCTCACCTCTCTGTAAAACTCCCGCAACGTCGCTGCGTCCTGCGGACTCGCCATCCAAAATGATGCGCCCTCTTGCCCATACTTCGGGCTCCACAGCCCGTCATCCCGCAGGAAATCGGGATAGTCGACCGCCACGACCGCAGGCAGGACCGACGCGAACTCCCAGTCGACGATCGCGGTGAGGCTGCCCTCAGTGTCCACGAGTACATTGAAGTGGCTCAGATCGTCATGCACGAGCACGCAGCGACGATGTGCGGGCTGCGCGAGGCGGGCGCATATCGCAGTGAGCTCGGTGGCGAGGCGGGCAAGCACGCCTTGCCCGCGGAGACGCGCGGCGGCGTCTGTCCCTATGCCGTTCGCGCGCGCCCTGTTCGCGACGAGGCTGGCGAGCCAGTCCTCGAGCGTGTCGTATATCTGCGTGGCGGTGTTCCTGGCGCGGACCGTGTAGCGTGGGATCACTTCCATACTGGTACCATCGGCGCTGCACTTCGGGGTCCCGATGCGCTGTGGGACGTCCAGCCTGAAGGGCGCGATCATTTGTTCGGCGTATGCGTGAACAAGTCGTTCCTGGTATAACGGTAAGAACACACAGTGCGAAGCTGGCGCCGGAAGCGGCGGCGACGTGCACACCTTTGCGGGGTACGGGAGGCGGCCCATGACGTTCATCGCCACCGCACCGGGCATCTTGTCCATAATCGAAATGGGACGCACGAGCTCCGGTTCGTGTGCATCGATGATATGACGGACGGTCGGCACCGGAAGAGTGCTGTGCACCTTCAGCCACTTCAGAAGGTGCACTTCCCGCCAGAACCGGTCGATGGCGGACCCCCAAGTCTGCACATCGCCATCCGTCTCTGGTTGCGGGGAGCGCACGATTTCCTGTTCGCCGTTCTCGTACTTGACGTCGAGCACCTGTGGCGAGTCAGCGTCGGGATCGACTCACATGCACTGGAGTGTCTCACTAGGTTGAAGCCTAGTTCGGAAAGGCTGTCCACTTGCACGATTTTGCGTGACAGAGTGGCCTCGACGGCGTGCAAGATCGACCGCCAGTTCTCGTCTTCGGGAGGCTCGCCACCGTCGGTGGCGACCCAACGCTGGAAAGACTCGGGCATCGGATCCACTTCCTCTTCCTCCCCAGCGCAGTTCCATAGAGTGATCGTAGATTCAGACATGGGGGCAACTGGGCGCGGTGCTTCAACGTGATGGGGAAGAAAGAGAGGGGTGGCGATTATCTCGACCAGACTGCCAGATTCTCGGACCAGCAGAGTTTGACGCTGTTTGCGCTTATGGGCAAAGACCCGTATTCGGAAGCGCTTTTCGGGCGCTGCGGAAACGAGGCCACAAGGCCTGCAAACACAATCTGTTTCTGATCTCACCTTCTGTCCTGGCTGGGCGAGCTACCTGGAACCGTTCTCTTTTCTCAGGAGGGTATACATTTCCAGACGGGCGGCGGCTAGAAGCCCCGGGCACGCGATCTGCGCTGAGCCAATCTGGACCCAGGACGGCCGGACCGTCCGACATACATCTACTTGTGCAAGAGGGACGTGCCCTACATTCAAGTCAGCCCAACGAGCCAGGGGAATGCCTCGCGTTCCAGCTTGCTTACATTCGGTGCGCACTCCCGCCTCAACTCCTCTCCGGGGGCGCGCCCCTCGTCGTGTTCCACGCCGTCCCCGGCGGGACCTCCCAGTCGCCCAGACACGCCCACGCCCAGTCCGTCTCCCCGATGATCTCGCGCATCGCGTCTATGAATACAGAGACCGGGCATGCCCCGTCTGCGCTCTCCGGGCACCCGCGGATGCCCGTGAGCGGGACGACGCCGTCGTTCACGATCACGCGGATCTGCGGATCTGGGGTCGAGTCGCACGAGAGCACTGGGAGGCGTGTGAGCGTGGGAGGAAAGGAGGGAGAAAGGGCGCGTACGCTGGAACTGGACGTTGGTGGCGAAGGGTGCGAGGTGCGCGGTGCGGAACGCGCGGTTGTGGGGTATGTGAGTGGCTGGGAGCGGCCCGTCCTTCGCGAAGCTCGTCAAGTTCAGCGCCGTGAGCACTAGCACGCCCACTCCTGTCAGCCACACACCATCACGCTGAATCGAAGGACGCACCGTTGAGCACGACGACTTCATGTGTCGCGTCGACATACAGGCTCTGGCCGAGCGGGAACGTGCGCGGATCGTCCGCGAGCGTCGCGTTCGTCGACGAGTTGTGCGTGGCGATCGGCGTGTGCGACAGGCGCGCAACGAGCTCCTGCACGTACCCGATGCCCAGCCCGCGCGCGACAGGCGAGCCAAACGCGGAGCTGTACCAGAAGTGCAGGTCGACGCTGTAGTCGAACCCGGCCCACTCGGCTGGGGTGAACAGCTCACAGAATTGCGAGTAGCCCAGCGCGACCGTCTACGGGCGTAGTCAGGTTGTGACACGCCAAGTGACGAGGGGGGAGTTGGGACGCACCTCGTACGCGCAGAGCTGCTGCATGATGTACGCGTCCTCGATGACGAGGTCGACGCCCGTGATCTGCGCGCGGAGCCGGACGAGCGCGTCGCGGAGGTAGATCTCCGCCCACTGGCGCACGTACGGCGTCCCGCGGTCGCCCTTGGCGTGGTCGTGCGAGTTCGTGCACGTCTTGGAGGGCGCGAGCGTGTTGTTGAAGCCGTGCTCCTCGATCGTGATCAGCTGCTGGTACTTGCCGTCGAGCGGGTGGCCGAAGAAGCCGAGCGCGAAGTTGAGCGCGGAGGAGAGCATGCGGTCCTGCGACTCGGTGCGGAAGACGGGGATCGTGTTGGACTCGGTGAAGTTATACAGCAGGAAGCCGTACTTCATGCGCATGGAGACACCGAGATCATCTGGGCATACGATGAGAATGGGAGAGGGTGCAGAGAGTGAGACTTACAGAGCTGCTGGCGACCGAACGGGGTCAAGATCTCCTCGCCGAGCTTGTACGTCCTGCGCGAGTAAAGGAATGGTTTAGTCTCGGTTTGCTTGAACGTGCGCTCAAAGATCCGCGACTGCGACCACGCGTCAACCTCCGCTCGATGTTATGCGCATTCTCGACGGCTGCTGGAGTGTAGGTACCGCCAGATAACACTGGTGATGTCTTGCGAAAGCTCGATGACATTCGATCAAGGTGGTTTCAGAGGCTACGGTGGGGGCGGGGTCTGATAAAACGGCGAGTCTATTCACCCAGGCGAAAAGACTATAGACTACCACGAGAACGAAGCACGAGGACTCACCAATCGTTCAGGAAGTCAAGTTGGCCTCGCGCCTTCCAAGACTGGGACTGGGGGAGGCGGAAAGAAAAGTTTGCGGGACCGCCATAAGAGTCACCACTAGTCGGATAGCGAGCACCATGGCGATGCAGCAGGTGGAGGCCAGTGACCCGGCAGCCCTCGGGAGCTTCGGGAGGAGAGTCTACACCAAAGGCGGAGCGAGGGACGGAGAACCAGGGAGAGAGGTTGCCCCAGTGCTGGAAAACGTCGAACGGCCGCTCAGAATGGTTCGCAAGAGTCTGGGGCGCGAGGAGGTGAGCTGCGCCGGAGTGGATTGGCAGAGAGGGAGCCGTGGCGACGAGGGCGGGTTCAGCGCCGGTCGGAGTGGGGCCGGCATGGCCAACGTCGGAGGGGAAGAGGGAGGGGAAGACGTTGGAGGGGGAGGGCGGTGGGTAGCGGTGGACCTCGGTCGAGCCTGGAGGGAAGGGAGTGAAGAGCTCTGGGGGAGGATGAGAGAGAAAGTAGGCGAGTCTGAGGGCGAAGGCAGAGAAGAGGCCGGCGGCGTAGGCGAGCACGATGCGCCATGAGCTGAACGTGCCCCGCGGGGCTATTGTCGCCGTCTCGAGCTCGTAGTCGCCCGCAGGCAGCTTGGCGTACTTGGTGGACATTGAGTGGAGAGGGCTGCTCGTCGTCTTCAAGCTCGAGCTGGACGTCGAAGACGAAGAGCGCGATGGTACGGTCACGCCACATGCACGTGATGCCAGTCGCGTAAGGTCGCTGCTCCTCCTCTTCGTTGAACTTACATATGTACATCTTGGTGAACCTCAGCCAGGAGTAAGCACTTATTCGAGACCCTCTGGTATACCGCGCCATAAAGAAAAACCAAATTATCGGCAGACTCCCGCAGATATCAGCGAAAATTAATACCTTCAACGAACTCGACATGCCCGAGTCATCTTCCCACTCGCCGCTCAACTCCTTCGCTGACCCGGCGAAATCTGCTCCAAGAATCGCACGACCTGATGCTGCGTTTTCTGCCTCCGCTCTCTCGCACTCGGACGCGCCGCTGCCGTCGCCGACCAGCCCTCGTTTCTCGTCAGGCTCTAACGCCAACCCGCCGTGCACCACTCGGGACCCGTCCTTCGACCCTCTCCGCGCCGCCTTCCATGAGGAGCCTTACACTCTGAGCCTGCAGGAGGGGCCTTATGCATACTTTCCCATGCGGCTCGGTCAGAAGCTGCGCGACGGCAAGTACGAAGTCGTGCGCAAACTCGGATACGGCACCAACTCGAGCGTCTGGCTCGCTAAAGAAACAACGTACGTACCTCCTCACTCTCGACGTCCGAGAACTCACCATCGGCTCGCATTTCCCAGGTCTGACGGGCATCGTTATATCGTGCTTAAGATCATGTCCGTATACGCCACACGTATCGAAGTCCGCCAGCTCTGTCACGAGGCTGCAGTCGCACGGAGCATGCACACATTTCAGAAGTCGGACCAGACGCATCCCGGCTATCGTCACTGCGCAGTGATCAAAAGGACCTTTTTTTTGGATAGCGCACATGGTGAACATCTTTGCTCGGTTTTAGCTCCTTACGGCACATCATGGGAGGATCTTCTCGAGACCTCTCCGACTGGCCGTCTTCCGCTTTCCGCAGTGAAGACGATCACGAAGCAAGTGCTTCTTGCCCTTAGCTTTTTGGAATTCAAGCTTCAGAGGGTGCATACAGGCGAGTCGATTCCAAGCACTGCAATTCACGTTCACTCACAGATCTTGCAGACATCAAGTTGGCGAACATTCTTCTCAACGCCGGCGCCACCACCGAACAGATTGACCGCTTCCTTGCGGACAGCCCGGCGCAGATGTATGTGGACACGCCCCCGATCGATCCGCGTATATCGCCAGAGCCCATACCGGCGTTGCGATCGCAACCGCTCCCCAACTTTGGGCTGGATCCGTCGTATGCGAACATAATTGTAAAGCTCATCGATTATGACAGTGGTATGGATGACCTGCCTTCTACGACTAACGATATCTGACGCCCCGTTTGCTAGCCGTACTCGCGGAGAATATCCGCCCGGACACGCCTATTTGCACGCCGACTGAGCTGCGCGCTCCCGAGATGGTGCTTGGCCACGCATAGTCGTATCCCGTCGAAGTGTGGGCAGTCGGCTGCCTGGTGCGTGTTGAGTCATCGGCGTTACGCGGCCCCCATTTACGCTGTCGTGTCTTCCAGATATTTAATTTGCTCACGCACGAACCGGTGTTTCCCAATTACACCAAGGAGGGTCATCTAGCGCTTGTCTATGACCGCCTCGGGCCATTCCCTATGGACTTTGTGCAGCGCTGTACGCAGGGCCGGCAATACATCAATCACCGAGGTGAGCTCCGATAGTTGTATTCACGTCGAACGGTGGTTGACCTATGGTCGCAGGGATTCCAATCAGCGCCACGCACAGAGTCCGCGGTCAAGGCACTCTCGAGACCAGATTCGCGACGCTGTGCGATAGCCTGAGCGCACAGGACATCGGCGATACCTGCCGTTTCTTGCGCAAGTGCTTGGCGATTGACCCGTTGGCTAGGCCGACGGTCTCCCAGTTATTGCAGGATGCGTGGCTCGCAACTTGATGGCAACCTCGTAACTGCACTGGTCGGCGTTCCATGATGCACGGATTGCGGAGCAGGCGCACACTGTAGTCTTCTGTCCAAAGGTTCCGAATACGCGATCATACAATTTCCTTTTCCCGTGCCAGAGATCCTCACTCCATTCGGCCGCTAGCAGCTCTGTAAGTTTATTCTTCTGCCCCGCCCTTCACGCTCATCTCTCCCCAGACGACCTGGACGTCTCCATGCGCATGAAATACGGCTTCCCGCTGCACAACTTCACTGCGTCGAACTCGTTGCCCGTGTTCCGCACCGAGTCCCAGGATCGCACGCTGTCCTCCGCGCTCAACTTCGCGCTCGGCCTCTTCGGCCATCCGCTCGACGGCAAGTACCAGCAACTGATCACGATACAGGAACACGGCTGTAAAAACACGCTCGCATCATCCAAGACGTACACGAATTCGCACGACCACGCAAAGGGCGACCGCGGGACACCGTACGTGCGCCAGTGGTCGGAGATGCGCTCGTCCGGCTCCGCGCGCAGATCACGGGCGTCGACCTCGTCACCGAAGATGTGTACACTATGCAGCAGCTCTGCGCTTACGAGGTCCGCCCGCTCGCCCTCGCCGCTGCCATTCGAACGAACTGACCACCTCCGCAGACCGTGGCGCTTGGGCACTCGAAGTTCTGCGAGCTGTTCAGCGGAGTGGGCCAGGCTCGACTACAGCGTCGACCTGCACTTCTGGTACAGCTTCGCCCTCGTCGCCCGTTTCGCGTGGGCTCGTATCGGGTACGTGCAGGAGCTCGTCGCGCGCCTGTCGCACACGCCGATCGCGTCGCACAATTCGTCAACGAACGCGACTTTCCCACTCGACCAGAGCCTGTACGTCGATGCGACGCACCAGCTCGTCGTGCTCAATGGTGCGTTGCCACTGCGTCCTCTGTCCGTGTGCTGCTTGTGTATGTGCGTGGCTGATGTGCGCAGTGCTCACGGCGTTGAACTTGACGAGCTTCGCGCGGGACGGGCCGCTCCCGGCGACTCACATCCTGCACAACCGCGCCTTTCGCATCGCGCACCTCGCGCCCTTCGCCACTAACGTTCAGTTCCAGCGTACGCCCCTCCCCTATGCCCTGCCTCTCACTCACGCTAACGCACCCTCTCCACAACGCTCTCGCGCGCCTCAACGCCAGATCCGCATATCCGCGTGATCGTGAACGACGGCGTCGTCCCACTCATGGACATCCGTGGGTGCCCAGAGAACGCAAACGGGGCATGCCCGATGCCTGTAATCATAGACGCGATGCGCGAGATTATCAAGGAAACGGACTGAGCGTGGGCGTGTCTGGGCGATTGGGAGGTCCCGCCGGGGACGGCGTGGAATACGACGAGGGGCGCGCCTCCGGAGAGGTGACGCGTCAACATCCGACCGGAAACACGGGAGCGATCGAAACCAGTGTTGCGGTGCAAGTGGCAGCGCTCCCCTCCTTCCGTCACTGCTCAGTACGCTGGATATGGGACGCGTTCGCTGCGCATCGTAGATCCAAGGCGGTCGAGGCCATATGGCCTGCCTTATTTGTGTTGTACATGGGTGGGCGCCGGGCACGAAGGGATGCGCAGGAGGCGAGCGGGAGTGGAATAAGCAGTCCATCCTAACGGAACCCTTGGTGGGATTAGATTAGTCCTCGTGCGCACTGCGATCATGAGACTATTTCGAAGAAGATTAGTCTTTGGGCATATACTCTGAGACCGTCCAAAGCAGGACACCCCGCCTTCCCCTTCATAGGATCCGGGTCCTCGGAACCCGAGTACAGTCACTTCTTCCTGGCTTGTTTTGTAATGGTCTCGCTATCGCCGTATTGGTGCCACTCGAGGGTGGTAGCAGACCACGTTCTCGCCAGCCATCAGCTTCGCGGTGGGCCTCAGGAAAAAGTTGTGCGCGCGCTTGTCGAACGAGTCCGACAGCCTCGCGAGCGCGGTCCCTCCCTCGCTCTCGCCCTTTGGGATGCGACGATATCGCTTCGCTTGAGATTGGACGCCTGCTGAAGCCTGGAGGTGCCTAGTGCATGCCTGACCGTGCCGAGTGGCGGGCGGTCGCCACTCATCCGCGGACAGGTTTCGCTGCCTCGAGGAGCTAAGACACCCCGTGGAAGGATGGTGTGAACAGAGCTGTTAACGTGCTCGGGCTCACAACGGACTAATCGATCATTTACTTTGCTCGAGCGGCGCCCCCGGGAGCTGGATTGAACTGAACATACCGACGACTGAGTGTGATGCTGCATGTTCAAGGCGATGCACCGGTCCTGGCAGGCCTATAAATTTAGGCAGCGTCCGGCGCAAAGGTTAGGGCAGCCGACTATAATCGTTACATTTGACCATTGGAGAGATAATTTGATTCAAACAGGCAGCATTCATTTACAGGAGAGACGGTTTACATCTGAAAATCGACATGGATTCGAGCGCAAGGAGAGCGGAATGATAGGTAGTATCCTCGAGTGATCGCCTGTGAGATGATAAAATAAGCTCGGAGTAACGGTTTGTTGTGAGCATGACTACGCACACTACTCCTCCGCACTGGCACCACCGCTGACAAGCTCCGCAGAAGCCTTGCGGCGGAGAGACTTCTCAGTCTCGACCGTGACTGGAAAGTGATGTGTGTCGCCATCCACCCCAGTCAACGGGCTCTTCGTCTTGATATGCTCCCCATCTCCCTTGAGCACATGAGCACAAATGTGGCTCGGCGCATCTGGATCACTTCCTCCATCGTGGACCGTGCTCCTGAGATTCGCCATGGCTTGTCAATGGCAGAATGATAAACATCATTTAGCAAAACGTACCTGACTATCACGGTGGCAGCTCCCAGCTCATCAAGGGTCTTGTTTCCATGCTCCACGTATCGAATAGTCCTACAGGCCTCCTTGATCTGGGCTTCGACATCCGCCTTGACATTCGGAGACTTCCCGTAAGGGTTGGTGAGGAAGTTGGCCCAGGCGACGTCGTGGACGTATCGTGAGGCAAGCTCGGTAGATGCTTGGAGTTCGAACCTGATTTTGAGCATTGCTCTCGACAAGAGGGTGGTGGACATGGCGGGCGAGTGTAGGACGTCGTGTAGGGATGCTTGCGGAGATGAGATGGAGTGTCGAATGACGACGGGGGTTGGTTATGCATCTGTGGTTTTTGAGATCATTTTATAGGTGCGGCTTCGCGCAAACATCCCTGCAGTTCAAGCGTCAGAGAGTTACACAAACACCCATGCCACACAGCACTACAGCGCAAGGCCACCGCGTGCGTACCAAGGAGTTCAGATTCGGTAATGTTCCACCATAGCCCAAAGCAGCAAGGGCCGTAACAGGCATGAAACCCTGTCGGTTGTACTAAGGTATCAGCTGTTGTTTTAGCTATACCTACTCTGCACCAGGAAACGACGATCCTGTCCTAAGAACGAAGTGAGATATTCGGGACGCTTGTCATATCTGGGAGCCTTGAACGCGGCGCACCACATGATGCCACATGATGTAGAATCATGGCACACAACGTCGCAGGAGGGGTTCGGGTCGGCTACAGCCTCGATGCCTCCGAAATGCTTCTTCAGGCGCCGTTGGAGAGAAGCGACGACGCATGTAGAAGAATACCGGCCGGACTCCTTGAACGCACGAGTGCATCGACAGTGAGAATCTCGCTGCACCGTCACGTTGACGGCTGGACCCTTGGACGATCAAATTTCTACAAACAGCGCGAGCACGGGAGGTGATATTGAGGCAGCCCCAAGGTACCAGTATTGAGGGGATTACTCACGATGAACTGCGGAGATATGGGGCGCTGTTCTTCCATCACAACGACGTGGTGGGAACCCAATTATCCTAGAACGGGCGAAGATAAAGTTCAACCCTGAACCCTGCAGCGTGGAGGTGCAAATTGACAAGATAGGAATTCAACGGGTGCCCCTGACAACAGCAGGGGCAGCGTCACGATGCGCACTCGTGCCTGTTGCTCTTTGGAAACACACGCCGAGCCCTATATATGGCAGGCGTAACAGCGCATGCCACAACCGGCCACGACGCATCTGCGAAGAAGCACTACGGTAGTAAACCCACAGATGGCGACTGGATTGGAGCCATGCCTGTCCAGGATGAAGACGGGTGCGCACCTTCCAGAACAAGACGCGCCTCTTGAAGGCGAGGCGACGCACCGTGCTCGGTCGGAGAAGAGCAAGCCGCTCGACGAACAGAGAACGCCGAATCGAGCACATCCCCTTGTTCCACAGGCAGTTTTACAAACGACGGGTACAGCGTGTTCGAGGATCATCGTCCGACCAGATGGAGTTGAGATGGAGGCCTGTGCCACAAGGCTGACTCGCTGAAGGCAGAATCTGCAGATGCATGATGCACCGCCACCGCGACCGCGCGGGGAACATTATATAAGCACCCTCAACGCTCAAATCGTCAAACTCCCTAGACACTCTGCTCCAGCAAAAGCTTCCAACTCGAAATGCCCAAATCACCTTCTCGTTCGCCTTTCAACATCTTCGCCGACCTCGCGAGGTCCCCAGCACGCCCGCATTCGCCTTTCAGCACTCAGACCGGCCGACCTCTCCCAGCGTCAGCCGTGAGCGCGAGCATCCTGCGTCCCGCCGCTATTTTACCCACGTCCCCGGCCTCTGCACTCTCGCGCTCGGATGCGATGTCGCCCGGCCGCCATTTCTCGTCAAACGCCAGCCCGCTCACAGCCACTAACCCTGCCTTCGACCCCCGCCGCACCGCATTCCATGAGGAGCCTTATATGCTCAGACCGGAAGACGGGCCGTATGGTTACTTCCCCATGCAGCTCGGCCAGAAGCTGTGCGGTGGCCAATACAAGGTCGTCCGCAAGCTCGGATATGGCACCAACTCAAGCGTGTGGCTCGCCAAGGAAACAATGTGCGTACCAGTCACCTCACTTATGACGTGCGGGAGCTGATTACTGGAGCGTATTCTCCAGGTCCGACGGGTATCGCTATGCCGTGATCAAAGTCATGTCGACCGTCGCCACAAACGCTGAATACCATGATCTCCATCACGAGGCTGCAGTCGCAAAGAGCATGTCTACTTTTCAAACGTCTGACTTAGCGCATCCTGGCTATCGGCACTGCGCGATGATCAAGAGGACCTTTCTTGAGGACAGCGCACACGGTGAACATCTTTGCGTGGTTCTCACTCCTTATGGTACATCTTTGCGCAATATTCTCGAGACTTCCTCGACCCGCCTTCCGCTTTCCGCAGTGAAAACGGTCACAAGGCAAGTCCTTCTGGGCCTCAGCTTTTTGGAATTTAAGCTTCAAAGGGTGCACACAGGCCAGTTGATTTTGGCTCATGCACATCAGGTCCACTAACACACCTCGCAGATGTCAAGCTAGCGAACATTCTCGTCAACCTGGGAGCCAGCACCGAACAAATCGACCGCTTCCTTGCGAACGACCCACCGCAGATCTATGCGGACTCGCCCCCGATTGACCCACGCATATCGCCACACTCTATACCGGCCATACGGTCGCAGCCTCTCCCCAACTTTGGTCTACACCCGTCGTATGAGAATTTGCGCGTCCGTCTCATCGATTATGGTAGTGGTATGTGTTGCCTGCTTTCCGCGACCGACTTTTTACCTCACGTCCCGTTGTCCAGTCATATGTGCGGATGATATCCGCCCGGATACCTTTATTTGCACACCGACTGAGCTACGCGCTCCCGAGATGGTACTTGGACATGCTTGGTCGTACCCCGTCGAAGTCTGGGCTGTTGGCTGCCTGGTTCGTACCGAGAGCTATATTTTATGTGATCTTCCCTTACGCTATCGTGCCTTCTAGATATTTCATTTGCTTACGAGGCACGCGGCCTTTCCCTCTCACACCGTGGACGAACTGCTTGCGATTATCTACGATCGTCTTGGGCCGTTCCCTATGGAGTTCGTACGGCGCTGCTCGACAGGTCAGCAACGCGTTGATCACCGAGGTGAGCCTCCGATATATGCATTCCTGAGCGGTTGCTAATCAGCGGTCGTAGGCATTCCCCTCGGCATCAAGCATCGTGTCGGCGATCAAGGCACCCTCGAGACCAGATTCGCGACGCTGTGCGATGGCCTGAGTGCGCAGGACATCGGCGATACCTGCCGCTTCTTGCGCAAGTGCTTGACGATTGACCCGCTGGCTAGGCCGACGGTCTCCCAGTTATTGCAGGATGCGTGGCTCGCGACTTGATGGCGATCTCGTAGCTGCACCGGTCGGTGTTCGATGCATAGATTGCGTCGCAGGCACACACTGTTGTCTTCTCTTCACAGGTTCTGAATATGCGATTATACAATTCCTTGTCCCGCGAAGCGTGCTCGAGGACCCGTATCTTTAGATTCTCATACGAGGCTTGCGGCGCGGTTTCCGCCGTGGTAGGACGCCCCCTGACGCGCTGATTGGCGACGCGGTATTCACACTGTCTCCGAACAAGAGCGCCATCCGCTCTCTGTCGTGAAGGGCTTCAGCGGTTTATTTAGTCACCGCCGGCCTTTCAATCGCGAGTCGCGACTCGTGCATCTCCTACGAAACCCCGCGCGTTGCCGCACTTCACAGCCCCAAACTAGCTGTAGCACTTTCCCTTCGGTACCGTACAACGCAAGCAATATGTTCAAGTAGGAGAGACGAGACTGGTGCGAAGCATACGACATCATTATAATTGCAGCAGTTCAAGTTGCAGCACCGTGGCGGTGCCCAGCATTCGGGCAACCGATGCCACGCGTCCGGGCGCTCTAGTACCCATCTTCTACTTACTACCACTGTCTCGTAGGCGTGCATAGTGACAAAGAACTCATCCCGTACCCTAAGCGCTAAGCACCGAGTACTACGTCCAGTAACGCTCACTTTGTCCAACTCGGTGGACTTTCGCCTCCTGCAACTTTAGCTTTTATTCGAAATGCCCAAACCACCGTCCCGTTCGCCTTTCAACTTCTCTGCTCACCTCGCGCGGTCTCCAACACGGCCGCTTCTAACGCCTCCAAGGCTCCAAACCGGCCGGCCTCCCTCAGCGTCAGTCACAAGCGCGAGCATCCTGCGCCCCGACGCTGTCTTACGCACGACCTCGGCCTCTGCCCGCCATTTCGCGTCGGGCTTAAACGCGAGCCCGCCGCCGCAGACCACTGACCCTGCCTTCGACCCTCATCGCACCGCATTCCACGAGGAGCCTTACACGTTGAGCCCAGAAGATGGGCCGTATGGGTTCTTCCCCATGCGGCTCGGCCAGAAACTGTGCGATGGCAAATACAAGGTCGTGCGCAAACTCGGATACGGCGCCTACTCAAGTGTTTGGCTCGCCAGAGAAACAATGTGCGTGCTTCTGCACTCTTCGTATCCGGGAGCTCATTATCGGAGCGCATTTTCAAGGCCTGACGGGCATCGCTATGTCGCAATCAAGGTCCTGTCGGTCTTCTCCACAAACATCGAATATCGTAAGCTCTATTACGAGTTCGCGGTCGCAGAGAGCATGTCGACATTTCAAAGGTCGGACCTAGCGCATCCTGGCTACCAGCACTGCGCAATCATCAAGAGGACCTTCATGGAAGATAGCGCACACGGTGAACATCTTTGCGTGGTTCTCACTCCTTATGGCACATCTTTGCGCGATATTCTCGAGACCTCTCCGACCTGCCGCCTTCCGCTCTCAGCGGCGAAGAGGGTCACGAGGCAAGTCCTTCTGGGCCTCAGCTTTTTGGAATCCAAGCTTCAGAGGGTGCACACAGGCCAGTTGAGTTTAGTGCATGCGCGTCCTGCCCACTCACATGCCTCACAGATGTCAAGTTGGCGAATGTCCTCGTCGAATTGGATACCAGTACCGAACAAATCGACCGCTTTCTTTTGAACGACCGGCCACAGATCTATGCAGATTCGCCCCCGACCGACCCGCGCATATCGCCACATCCTATACCAGCGATACGGTCTCAACGCCTCCCTAATTTCGGTCTAGACCCGTCATATGAGAACCTGCACATCCGTCTCATTGATTACGGCAATGGTATGTGTTGCCTGCCTTCTGCGACTCGTTTTTATCTCACGTCCCGTTGTCTAGCCATACGTGCGGATGATATTCGCCCGGATACGCACATTTGCACACCGAGTGAGCTGTGTGCTCCCGAGATGCTACTTGGGCATGCGTGGTCGTACCCTGTCGAAGTTTGGGCCGTCGGCTGCATGGTATGTATTGAGAGCTTTGCTTTATGTGATCTCCCCTTACGCCACCATGCCTTCTAGATATTCCAGTTGCTTACGAGGCAAGACGCGTTTCCCTTTCGCACCGAGGACGAGCGCATAGCCTTTATCTACGATTGTCTTGGGCCATATCCTATGGAGTTCGTACGGCGCTGCTCGACAGGTCAGCAACGCATTGATCACCGAGGTGAGCCTCCGATATATGCATTCCCGAGTGATCGCTAATCAGCGGTCGTAGGCATTCCCCTCGGCATCAAGCATCGTGTCGGCGATCAAGGCACCCTCGAGACCAGATTCGCGACGTTGTGCGATGGCCTGAGCGCGCAGGACATCGGCGATACCTGCCGTTTCTTGCGCAAGTGCTTGACGATTGACCCGCTGGCTAGGCCGACGGTCTCCCAATTATTGCAGGATGCGTGGCTCGCGACTTGATGGCGACCTCGTAGCTGCACTGGTCGGCGTTCGATGCATAGATTGTGTCGCAGGCGCACACTGTAGTCTTCTCTTCAGAGGTTCTGAATATGCGATTATACAATTCCCGCGCAGCGTGTTCGAGGATCCGTGTTACTACGTTGCTATGCCGGGTCGGCAGTTTCCGCTATGGTGGGCAACCCCAAAAGGCGAAGGCGGGGAAGAGCCGAAATTCGAGAACGATGCGCCGTGAGCTGAACGCTACTCGCGTGGCTCTGAGTTCACATTCGCGGCTTGCACTGGCAGCTTGGCGGACATGGCGGACATCGTGTGGAGAGGGCTACCGCTCGTCGTCTTCAAGCTCGAGCTCGACGTCGACGTCGACGTCGAAGACGAAGAGCGCGACGGTACGGTCACGCCACATGCACGTGGTGCCAGTCGCGTAAGGAACGCCACGCAACTGGCCCTCCTCCTTTTCCTTCTCCCGTCACTTACATCCTCGTGCACGACCACGCAAGTAGCTCTTAGTCTACAGTAAGCATTTAAGCAGAATCTATTAGTATCAATCGGATGCGATTCAATGTTCATAGTTCAACGCATAGCTAGGCAAACGGCCACTGCTTTCCATCCAAGCCACTCACCCTTCTTCCTATGCCCGGTCTCAACAATGATGTCCTGCTCGAGGTCATGGCCGCCTCCTGTAGAAAAGAGCGTGCCCGCCTCATGGCTACCTCTCGAGCTCTCTACTCCCACGGCGCCAGACATCTCCTTCGCGAGACACCGCACATACAGACAGAACAGCACTTGATCTCCTTCCTCGCCTTCCTTTCCGCCCAACCCGATTGCTGCTCCAAGTTCCTCCGCGACCTCGAAATATCCGACTCCATCTGGTCGTCCCCGGCATGCGTCCAACTCGCCGAAGTGCTTTCACGCGCTAGCGGCCTCCAGTGTCTCACACTGAACGGTAAATCCTACGGCTTGGGCCCTACTGTCTTCCAAACCCTTGCCTGGGCCGCAATCGCCTCTCTTCAGGATTTACGTCTGTGCAACGCTTACGAGACTTGCCTTGACCTGTTGAAGCACCATCGCTCTCGGTTGAGACGCGTCGTCGTCGACTGCCCACCCAATTTCGACGAAACCTTTTTCAACGATCTCCCGGACGACGACGACTGGACCGAGTACCACCCCGTCCACGTGCTCCAGCACTCTGCTCCCACCCTCGAGGAGCTGTGCATCACCGGCTGGTGCACCCACATTGAAGTCGAGCCAAGCCCCGACATCATCTACCCGCGCCTGCGCACGCTCGCAATCCAGTACGCCTCGCTCCCGCTCACTCTGTCCCTCATCCGCGCCTACCCCAACCTCGAGCACCTGTCTTTCTCCCTCCGGCATGCCTCCCGCGATGAAATCGAGGAGTACCGCCTGTGGAACCTGAACGCGCAGTTCCTCGCGGGCGGCACCTGGCGGCACCTGCGTGCGTTCCAGGGTGACTTAGCTGACCTTTACGTGCTGGGTTTGGCATGTCCCATCGAGCAGGTGACGCTCAGGATGCCCGCCGTGCACCTGGAGTGGCCTGGGGTGCAGCTGCTCGACCCGGTGCTGGCGGAGGCGCGCCCGCGCCATCTCGAGCTTGACGGCTGGCCTGGGGATATCTGCGGGCCGGGGGGCGACGGCAAGTTCGCGGTGTTCAGAGGGGAGGCGGCGTCTCGGCTGGAGACGCTGACGATTGAGGGCTCCCTGGAGGGCAGGGATCACGTCGATATCGACGTTCGCGCTGTGCTGGTGAGTTGTCCATGCGTCTCCGCATGTCCTCGCATCTGAGTCGATGGCCTGTAGGATGACCTGTTGGGCTCGCTCAAGCATTCGCGCCTACGTCACTTCGCGCTGAACATCTATACGGAACACATTGACCCAACGAGTGGTGTGAAGTCGGATGTCCCGCTGGGCGCGGCGGAGCAGGCGGCGTTGGACCTCGACGTGGAGGCGGCACTGAGACGATTCGTGGCGGCGATACCGACGCTGCAGACCGCGGTGTTCTCCGTGCAGGTCCCGCGCGATAGGCTGATGACGCGGAGGGCGGTGCTGGCGGACGGCCACATTCGGTTTGAAGAGGAGCGGAAGACGCTATGGAATGCCCCGCGCCCAACGGGAGAGTACCTGGACAGCTAGGACGACTCGGATGGTTGCACGCCTAGTTCAATCTCCTTGCTGCCAGCTTTAAGTCCGCGCGCTACCAATCAAGGGAAGTTATGAGCAATTGTAGACATCGACTGCAAGTTTTGTTTGTTTAGAAGCATGAACAACTACTACTAGTGGTATTAGCAGCGTTTGACGTACTAAGCCGCAGCTCGCCGCGAGCGCTACGCACTCCGTCTTGCTTTCTCCCTCCCACCACCGTCCCAAACCCACCACGCCCGCACTTTTTACCCCGGGACACAGAGGTAAGTAAGTAGCTTGTACTTAAAGCTCTACGCTCGCGTCCACCTCGATTGCGTAGCCTATCGTGCACACCACAGTAGCAATCTGTTGTGAGCACGTCCATCGTATGATCCCTGGCACTGGCACTCAGCTCGCGCGCTCTGTGCATACTAGTTTGTGTCGAACTCAATCGCATCGACAGCTAATTCTCACCATATCTAGATCCCTAGTGAGTCTTTAAGTAATGAGAAAGCTGATACAGATCTCTGACACTGTCTGGAAGCTGTTTGTCCTAGTCACGATGGCCTCACCTGCCCCCGTCCTGAACGATGACATCCTGCTCGAGGTCATGGCCGTGTCTGACACCGTGGCAGACTGCGCCCGCCTTATGCGAACCTCGCGATTATTGTATACTCACGGGCCTCCCTTTTTGCTCGCCCGCGACACCCCAAAATTGACGACGGAAGCACACCTCCTGAGCTTCCTTGCTTTCCTCCGCCGGGAGCCGTCCAGACGCTGCCAGCTCCTTCGCCGTCTCGAGTTTTCCCTCGGCGACAGAGTGTCCAAGCCCTCCCTGCTGCAGCTCATCGACGCCCTCTCTCTCGTCAACGAAAGTTCACCACGGACATACCCGAAGGCAACTGGCCGAGCTTTCACCCTTTCACCCTCCTCGCGCGCTGGACATCCTCCCTCGAGGAGCTGCACACCTACTACTGGTACACCCATCCACGCATCCCGCCGCCCACGGACATCGTGTACCCAAAGATGCGTGTCCTGACTCTGGGGCACACCACACCCCCGTTCATGCTGCCCTTCATCCGCGCCTACCCAAACCTGGCACGCCTCTCCGTCGTGACCTCCCACCAGGTCAAATCAGACAGGTGGCCACCTCACCTGAACCGCCAGCACAACACCAACACGCAGCACAGTGCTGGGCTCATGTGGCCGTACTTGAGCGCGTTCGAGGGCGCGCTCATGTACGGGCTCTGTCTCGCGTGCCCCGTCGACCGCGTAGCGCTCCACACGCGCCGCATGCCGCACGCGAGCTATGTGTATATGCTCCCGTCTATACTTGCGGACGTGCGTCCGCGCCGCCTTGAGCTGCATACGTGGCCGGTACACGCGCGCACCGACTCGTTGGGCAACCCGCTGCCTGCGGCCTTCCAGGCAGTGGAGCGACTCGAAGAGCTGCTCATCACGACAGAGCTGGGGGCGGATCACGCGGATCTCGATATGGTTCACGCCCTGGTGAGTCCTCAATACTCGTGTGCGTCTGGCTGGGGCCGCTGATGTTCGCTGGGGTGTAGGACGACTTTTGGAGGGGACTCGAATACTCGCGTCTGCGCAACCTGACGCTGCGCATTCTGATAGGGAGGCGGGCAAACGAGGCCCAGAACGGGCCGCTAAGCAGGGCAGAGCAGTCGGTGCGCGATCTGGACATGGAGGATCACTTGAGACGGCTCGTGGTGACTGTGCCGACGCTGCGGACGGCCGTCGTCACTGTCCAGGCTGCGGACGGGCGGACGACGCGGGAGGCGACGCTGACGGACGGCTGCACTGAGTACAAAGAGGAGCCGAAGCCGCCGTACGTATGCGCTTGGTTTGCGACCATTGAGAGAGTATGCAAACCAGGACGAGGGTCAAGCGAGAGTGGGTTGCCTTCTGGTGCTTTCTTCGGCGTATATCAAACATGTACGATAACATACTCATTCGATCTCGGGTCGCTGAGTTAAGATTGCACATCCTGCGGACCATACTTATATGGATGTACTTACTTCGTGTTGACAGTCTCCCCGTAGTGACTGCGGACCTACCAGGGGCGGCCACAGCATTTTTCGGTCACGGCGGCCAAGGGAGACATGGTGTAAGCAGTGCTTTAACATGAGCGCTACGGAGTGCGTCTTGCTTCTTCCCTCCCACCATCATCCCGAACAGGCCACTACGCGCGTCGTACGTGAAACGAAGGTAAATAGGTGCTTAAGGGCTTCATGAGCTCACATTGACCGTACGTTCTAGCCAACTGATCATTTCCAGAACAGGACAGATCGCCCATAGAGATACACAACAAATCCCACGGGCTCGGCACTTCAACATGAGCCAAATGCCTCTGTATGTCTTCTCCTCGTACCTCCATTTAACTGCGATCCTTCGCAGACATGTCCGGATTGTCCTGGTTCTGGAATAAGCACGGCATAAAAGAGGAGCTCGACGGGATCCCGGCCTCATACGAGACCTGGGTGGCCGGCACTGGTCAGCAGCTCGACGAGGCGCAGCAGACGTTGTTGGACGCCGTAGAGGGCGCGACCTCAATGAAGATTGTCAGAATAAATCTCCTCGCAAGGAACGACAATCTGGTGAGCTCGTCCGTCCGGCCCATCCTGCGCTCGCGATTGACTTTGCGCCAGGTGGTGAAAGTCGAGTATGAAAGCGGTCGACGAGACATCGTGCGCTCTCCGCTTCGCTACGAAGAGGATGGGACACCGCGCGCCAATTGCCTTGAACGGTTCTGGCGAGAAGACGGTCTCCTGAGGTGGCCTGGAATCCAGGGAACCCTCTCGGTTCCTAAGGTTCGCTGTACCATAAACCGCCCAGGTCCTGGGACATATCCGTACTCTGTCATCGAGATGCTGCCCGGCACCATCGTTTTGAATGCCTTCGGTTGCATGCCGTACACCGCTAAGGTACGTTGTACACTCGCAGTGACTTCAGCGGTATTCGACTAACGATCACTTGCAGGAGCGCGCCATCTGCACCCACGCCGAGTTCGCCGTAAAGCTAGATGTACCGCAGCACATCGGATCTCTTCGATGCCTGGCAGATAGCGCCCCCGAGGTTATCCCCCAGCAAACGATCGACGCTTACAACGCTGCGTCGTAAGTCTTCGACACTCTCGAGGCGTACATCGACTTCCTCATCTCGCGCCAGCTGCGATCGGAGGACATCGGTACAGACGATGTGTCCCGCCACCGTAGCGAGACGGTACTCGCTCGGTTGGCCACTGAGCTGTCCCGCATTCTTGCATGGCTCAGCCGCCCGGAGCACCGCCGTTGTGTGCTCTCTCACGACGACCTCAACCCGATGAATGTGCTCGTGGACGAAGCGGGGGGCGGCGCGGTGAGCGGCGTGATCGACTGGGAGCACCAGTCGACGCTCCCTGCCGTATATACGCTCTGGCGAGACTCAGATCCCAGCAGGCGAGAAATGGCCTGAGGAGATGGTTAGTCCGGAAGGGTTCTCGCTCACGAGTCCAGAGGACGAGGCGAGCCTGCTTGAGTTCTATGCCTATGTGAGTACTCTAGCGATTACCTGGTGCGTTAGAGCTAAAGGATGGACTCTAGGCGGTGAAGTCCTTGAATGAGGAATACTGGGAGGCACTTGTCGAGGGTGCGCTTTTGCGCTCGGCGGTCGAGTGGCTGGGTTCGCTGCATGGCGACGAGAGTGACTGTGCAGCATTGGAGCGCTGGGCAGTGGACCGTGCGTTCCCTGCTGCATGAATGCTGCCAGTGATTGTTGGTCGTCCATTGGTGCGCTGCCCGCTCCACAAAGCTGGAGGTACGGTCACGTTCGATGTACGTGGCTTTACGCATCTCCCGCAAGACCGCGGGCGTTCAAGGTTTGGCAAGTCGCTGTGTCACTTGGCAAGCTAAACACCCACAATAAACTGCTAGCTTCATGGAATATTTTGTGAGGAAGGTATGAGTGCGATGAACGAAAAAATAGAAATACAAGGAGCCTAGTATAGAATTAAATATTCACGGTCACGGCGGCAGTGCCTGGCGGCAGTCGCGCGATTTCGGGCGCTTCAGGACACTCCCCTTCCTTCTCCGTGCCGCCAGTTTCAACGATTCCGACACAAGCACGCTCGCATCGTCAAATAGTGACTTGGGGTATATTAACCCTGCCCGTAGTCACAGCGCCCCCCATCGTGCTTAGGCAGTACACAGACCCCGGCTGCGGCTATAGCCTCTGCCAGCTTGCTACTGTCGTCGCTGAGCGTAGTAACCATACTTGGCTTCATCTATCGTCTCTTGCTGTTACTAAATACTCGAATCTCAACCTATAGACCGACCAGTGTTTTCTTTATCCCACTTCAACCCCCGATTACGCTTATTCTCATGCCTGGCCTCAACAATCTTGACATCCTACTGGAAATCATGGCCGTCTCCCGTAGAGAAGACCGCGCCCATCTCATGGCAGCCTCTCGAGCTCTCTACTCCCACGGGGCTAGATTTTTGCTCCGCGAACCACCACACATAGAGACGCAACAGCAACTACTCTCCTTCTTGGCGTTTCTTTCCGCCCAAACCGATGTACGCTCCAAATTTCTCCGCCACCTAGAACTATCCCCTCTATACAGCTGGTCTACTCCCGCCTGCGTCCGGCTTGCCGATGCACTTTCACGCATCCATACACTCCAATCCCTCACAATATCCGGTAGATACTACGGCTGTCTCGCGGACCCTGAACTCATTTCCGCCTTGGCCGCACTCCCCTCTCTCCAAGAGCTACGCGTACACAGTTATGGCCTTGATTGCCTGGACCTCTTGAAGACGCTTCGCGCCCAGGTAAGACGCCTCATCGTCGACTGCCCTGCATACTACAATGAGAACATCTTCAACAAATTCGCCGACGACGACGAATGGACCGCGCACCACCCCATCGTCGTGCTCGAGCACTCCGCGCCGACCCTGGAGGAGCTAAGCATCTCCTGCTGGAGCACCCACCCCGACCCCGAGGTCGCACCAAGCCCCAACATTATCTACCCGCGGATGCACACGCTTTCCATCAAGTACGGCTCGCTCCCGGTGGTGCTGCCCCTCATCCGCGCGTACCCTAATCTCGAACACCTTTCTTTTGACTTCCGGTATGCCTCCCCCGACGAGATCGAGGAGTACCGCCTCTGCAACCTGAACCAGCAGATCCTGGCGGGATGCACCTGGCGCCACCTGCGCGCATTCGCGGGCGACCTTGCGGACCTCTACGTCTTGGGTCTGACATGCGCTATCGAGCGGGTGACGCTCAGGACGCCCGCCGTGTACCTCGGCTGGCCCGGAACACACCGTCTCGGCCCAACGATGGTGCCTGTACTCACCAAGGCGCGCCCACGGAGTCTCGAGCTCGACGGCTGGCTCACGGATGTCCGCGGGCCGAGGGGTGACGGCAAGTTCGCGATGTTCAGAGGTGAAGGTGCCTCACGGCTGGAGACGCTGACGGTTGAGGGCCATCTGGAGGGCATGGAGCATGTCGACGTCGATGTTTGCGCGGTGCTGGTGAGTAGTCTTGAACGTGTCCAAGTGTCTTAACTTCTAACTTGATGACCTACAGGATGACCTCTTGAACTCGCTCAAACACTCGCGACTGCGCCACTTCGCGATAAACATCTACACGCAACACATTGACCCCACGAGCGGCGTAGAAGGGCCGGATGTTCCGCTTGGCGCGGCAGAGCGCGCGGCGCAGGACCTCGACGTGGAGGCCGCCCTAGGAAAGTTCGTAACGGCAATCCCGACGCTGCAGACGGCGGTGTTTTCCGTGCAGGTCCCGCGCGATGCACTGAGGACGCGCAAGGCAGTACTGACAGACGGCCGCGTCCAGTTTGAAGAGGTATGGAGGACGCTATAGAAAGTACCTGGGCTAGGACGAGGGGTGCACGCTCGCTGGTGCGACTCCGATGGGGAGTGGTCTTCGGGAGAATACTGCGAGAGCGAGCCGCCGTCGGATTCTCTTTCCGGCATGGATCTCACATGCTATAACATACAGAAAAGCAGAGCCCGGAGAGCATCAGCTTGAGTGTGCGACATTGGCATATCCGAGACACTCTTGGCTCGTCGTCGCTTCCGAATCCACGTGCTACCCTGGACGTTGACCTACAAGAGCTGAAAGTTTTCGTTACTCGGCTACGACATCCCTGCCGCTCGGAGTCCGCGTATTTGGGATATGGAAGAGGCTATACATCCAATGCAACCAATATTCGTCTTATACTAGTCGCGTACTAGTGATACATAGCAGTAGCAAAGTTTGGCTTAAGCGGTGATGTTGATATGGGCGCTACTCCCACCCAGACCCGGTGCACTTTAGTGTATACCTGCAGACGTGTTGCCTGTCGGTACCACCGTGCAATCTTCAGTGCGCCAGTGATGTGCATCGTCGAGGTCCGAGTCGGCGAGAGCCTTAACCCTGCCATACGGTTTGCACTCTGAGCGCCCATCTCGCCCCACAGCTTAGCACCGTCACTTACCTTGGACGTCCATCTCGCCCGCTGAGCACAGCAGCAGCATACACTGATGTATACAGCGACCACAAACATATCTGATCATCGCACTTACTAGTACTCTCAGTCCGCCGGAACCCAGCACTGGGCTGGCAGCGATGTGTTGAGTATATTACGTAATTACAGTTTACAAGTAGCGCCGCGGCTTTTGCCGTATGCTCTGTGTACACGGCGCTGGAGCTTTTTCTTACCTTACGCGTTTGCCTCTGGCCACCAACCGTCCCCCTTCCCCCG
>MNAD01001553.1:8197-24938 GCA_001895945.1 Trametes pubescens
CCCCGCGCGGTGCGATGCCTTCCGGTGCACGTAGCAAGGGCGCACACTGGTGGTGTTCGTTCACCGCGATGATTTCGTCTCTGTAGGCTATGAATGTCGTACATATCATCCTGACGACCGTTTTTATCATGAGCGCTCGGACATCATGTAGCATGTGCATAAGAATCCGGACACAGATACTTGTAAATTCGCAATTCAATATACCTCTCGGCGAGTGTACCGCTTGACGAAAAGCGGCAGCTGGCTCGCCCGGCCTCCCCTAGTCTCCACCAGCGGCCGCTGCAGGATCCCTGGCATCTTGGTGACCTGACTGGGATCGACGGCAAGCGAAAACTCGAACGCCCGCACGAGGGTGAATACGAGCGCCTTCATCCTGCGGCACAATCGCAGTGTCAAAGTCAGTTTCCGAGCTGAGCTCATGAATGTGAATAGACGTACTCGACGAGCGAGAGACGGTAGCCAATACATGCGCGCGGACCACCCAAGAAGGAGAGCGTGTGAGCCCACACTCCGGGGATGTTCGCAGTTGGCTGCGGCGGATCCTCCCATCGCTCTGGCCTGTGTCGCGATGGCTGTCAGTGGCCACATCAAACGTACAAAAAGCTCGACGAACTTGAACTCATGCGCATCCTCACCCCAGATGGTCCTTGACGTGTTGATAGCAAGGATTGGAATGAGGATCGGGGTGCCCTCCGACACTCTGTCAACGCAACTGGATCAACGCGCTGTACTCGACCAAATCAGTCATCCGGCGGCATACCGTATAGAGCTGTGAACGTTGCCGTCCATGTCTTTGAAAGAGGTGCTGAGAGGTATAGCGTCTTCCTTCGTCGCGACACGCATAGTAGACGCGATAGGCGGATGCAGGCGGAGAGTCTCGCGAATAACCATGTTGAGGTAGGGCAAAGCGATAAGTTCGTCCATGGTGGGGTTTGCGGTCGTGACGGCGAGAACTTCGTCGCGCAGCGTTTCCTGCACGCGCGGGGCTTGCGTGAGCGCGAAAAGGCACCATGCTGTGGCGGTGCTCGTAGACTCATGGCCGGTAGCGAGAAATCTGAGTTAGGTGAGTATAGATGCAAAGAACCGACGGTAGAACAGCTTACGTAGGGAACTCTGTTCCACAGACGTGGTGAGAAACGTACAGAGATCAGGTTTTTAGGGAGGGAAAGGGAGACTCACGAGCTATCACATCTTCATCTGAGAGCCGCGGGCCTTCAGACGCCATGTTCGCTTTCATGAGCAGGGTCAACAGGACCCTGTTCTGCGAAGATCCGCACGGTATTGTGTTCTTCTCATCTGGTGCAACAGCCATGGAAGCCTTCTTGTCCGCGATACTTTGCCGGCCGATACGTCGCATAATGCTATGTGCATAGTCGAATCGCCGCATGATATTGTTGCTCTGCAGTAACGGGGCACACATTAGCGGAGGGAAGTTTAGTGACTCGCACAGCACAGTACGTGCTTACAAGGCATTCGAGAGTGGGGAAGATGGTCTGCAAGACGGCGAGGGCAGGTATCCGTTTAGGTACGTCAAATATGTCCTCGAACGCTTTCGCTAGTTCACTGTCAGCCTTCCCGGGACTGAGAGCGCCGATGTCGTGGCCAAAGCCTACTATCTGTACTGAGTGAACAGGGGAGCATAATGTCTACAAGAGGCACTGACCCGCGAGACCGATGGCGTCCAAGGTAACCCTGCTAAGCCCCTTCAACACGTTGACGTATGCTGGGTAGCCATCAGTCGCTTCGCGTGCCCAAACGTCACGGAGCTGACAGAAGAAAAATTGTTGGTGACGCTTACGACTCCGAGTGGGCCTTGGAGCTGACCTCGATAGCTTTCTGTATCAACATCGGGGTAAGCCCGCGAATTTGAGCAGGGCCAAAGGCGGGATTCTTTAAGGTGCAAATGTGAGCGAACGCGGGCGTGCTAGAGTCGTTAAGAGCATTACCATGATCTTTCGCTATACGATTTCGAGATACGGTGAGCGAAGCATTTGAACACGTAATGGACAGCCCCGACCTGCTGCTTGTGCCGTTCTCCTGCCATCGATCACGTCAGAGGGATCCGACGCATGCATTCTGCTATGAACATGCCTTCCGCGACAAGAAGGCCTACAATTAGACGGAATGAGCGATGTACATGAAAGCATCATACAAGGGACGGACCTTCACCAAGTATCCTAGCCAAGCCTCGTCGGCCATACTCTGACTTCTGGTACGTCTCGCAGTGCGTCAAGACGTGGTGGATGGCTCGAGTGTCCATAGTGAACAGCGTCGGCGACTGAATGCTAGGTGTGGTCAGCGTCTTTTGTACATCAGACAACCAGCGTGTGAAAGTACTCACATTCAGAAACCCGCCAAAGCGAACTGCAGGACCATACTTCTCTGACCATTCGTCCAGGAACATGGATTTACGCGCGTCGTAGACATCGCCGAGGTTTCCGTAGAGCCAGTGTGCGCTCGGCGGACCAGGAAGCCTGCGAAGCGGAGACTTAAGCCGCCACCAGAGGACAGGGAGGAGAGCCCACGCGAGAACGATGCAGAGAATCAACATCACAGCGAGAGCGAACTGAAAGCCAAAGGAGAGTAGGTAGTCCACCATGACGCGCCGTTGGCGGAGGCTCAGAGCTGTAAAGCGTGAAATGGATGTCGGCTCGATCTCCAGCTGGCTCAGGCTGCCTTCGGAAGACCTTATGGTTGATTGGACTCAAAAGAACAGCGTCTCGCGTATGACACCATTTTGATTGAGCGCGGCGCAATTAAGGGCGGTGCGGTGATCCTTGCCTAGGGCTACGAGCCAAAGCTTGGGAGTCGCTGCCAGGCCCAAGTGATCCGTTGAAGAGTTGACGTGCCCAGACTTGGAGATAGCCCCGCATAACGACCCAGCGCAGGCGCTGCGACGCTAACGGTAGTGCATCCTGTGCATACTTCGTCAGCTTAAGATACGGGGGATGTGAACATACCACTGCGCAGGACCGTTAATTCTTCAATCCGACGGGCGTTGACAGCTTGGTACGTCACGACATCAGGGTCTGATACGTGCAGCGTCTGCAAGATGAATAGAATCAGCGGGGTACCATACGGCGGACGAGCGTATCGATAACGGCCAGACACACTACATCATTAGGGCACAGTCAGGTCCGAGTCGCGGACGCTCAAACCCAGAGATGATCACTCACGCTGAGGCGTTTGAGTATGTCTCAACCCAAATGTTGCTTTGCTCGTCATCGACACCTAACAAACTAGGCATCCAGATTCAAATATAGTGGATACTCTCGTCCAAAGTGTTCCCAAGATTGCCGGTCGTGGTTACATCGTCCGCGGCACCCTAGGCCTGTGTGCCAGACATCGTCGTTCGCACCCACGATGCAGACTCACTTCGGCGGCGCCCCGAGTGAACAGGAGAGGCGAGACGCTCCTTCGTGACGCGCTGTCTACACGAAGGCCAGGTGTCGCCGAAGTTATTTCTACTTTCGGTTTCGGGGTGTCTTCTGCCTCCCACAGATCCTGAACTGTGTGGGCACGAGGAATCTATGTCTGCCAGAGACTCGGGAGGCATTCACGGAGATTCCACCAAATAGCACCGTTGCCCGTTGTCCAAGGGCAGCAAAAGATAGTGTCGTTCTTCCGTAACGGAGCCGTGTACGCGTGTAGAACGCAAGAGTCTGAGTCTTGCACATGCGTGAGTTCGAAGTTCCAAGACGAATATGATAGTATAAACTAACCTCATTTACAGCCAAAATGTGGTTTGCAGACGTACAGCACTAGCACCATCGTATGTCTGATTTATGAATAACATTTCTGTGTATTAGAAAGAATCGTCGTGGAGGTCGGAGTCAAGAGCTCGAAGGCCGGGAGGCGGCGCGGTGGCACCAAGTCTTCACCCCCAATGTAATCTAATCTTATCTCCCTCGTCCTGAGGATGCATCTACAGACCACCGCGGCCGAATGCTGCTATAACACCACCATCTCTGCTTCCTACTCATCGTTTGCAGAGACTTGGCATTTGCTGAATCCAATACCTGTGTCTTTCACCATGTCACACTCTGCGCTGGCTCCAGGAACCGCGCCGATCAAGCCAGAGTAGGACACTACCCGCTGGGAGACATCCTCGTGAAATTGAACGCTACGCAGGTTTCTAGTCTCTGTCCAACCGCGGGACGTCCCCGACGACGATGCCGCCGAAGGAGGCTCCAGCCATGTAAATGGCCGTCAAGATGACGGTCCTGAGGGCGAAGGTACGGGGGAGGGTGGCAAGAGACTGTCCGGGGCGCAGCGAAAGAAGTTCGCCAAGGACAAGAAACAGCGCGGCGCGAACAAGGGGAGGCGGTTCCAAAAAGTGCGCGACGACCTCGAGCTTTGCTTTAAGGTCGCGAGCGGGAAGCCATGCGAGTTTGGCGACGAGTACGTCCGTTCAGCGCGCCCACAGACGTTTGGCTCAACCAACCACCCTTGCAGGTGTCGCTCCACGCATGATATTGCTGCGTATCTTGCCGCGAAGCCAAGGGATATCCACTTCCCGTCGCATGAAGACCTGTCCGACTCGCTTCCCTTCGTGCGGCTTCCAGATGTTGAAATGACCGAAGATGGAGACGCTCCAAGGAGTTCTCTCGATGTGGCCACAACTTGCGCGGTTTTCCAGCGTACGGGCGAGTGCAAGTATGGGTTGAAGTGCCGCTTCCTTGGCAATCACGCCAGGTTGCAGGAGAATGGAGAACTGGAGCTCGTCGTAGACGAGGAGAAGAAGGCTCACGCAGCTGTGGCCGAAACGGAGCTCAATTTCATCGACGCCGACAGTCTCAGGAAAATCCGCACGAAGAAAGTATGTATTCAGGTGGTCGAATATGAATTTCACTTACCCACCTAGATCCTCAGTATCCTCACCCCATATCGGACGCATACCTGAAGGAGCTCCAGGATAACGCTAACGAACCGCCGAAGAAAAAGGAGGACACTCTACAAAGTACAGATGCTGCTCCTGAAACTTCAACTCAACCCGCTCCCGTTGAGGTATCTTCCACTACCGAGACGACGGACAAGTCTCAGGATGATACGCCTGACGTGCCTGTGCGATTCGCGGAGAAGAAACGTCTCCATTGGAAAGGAAAGACTTGTGAGTGAGTTCGAGGATTAAAGTTCAGCTTTGTATCAAACGTGCATATTAGATCTGGCACCGCTTACAACGGTTGGAAACTTGGTGAGCCCACGAACCCAAATCGCCACCAGTATACTGACTATATGCGCCTTGATCAGCCATTCCGCCGTTTATGTGTCGACTACGGTGCCGACATCACCTGCGGAGAAAGTGCGTTCCTTTTGAACCTATCATTACCATCCAGTTATCTGATAGTTATCTCAGTGGGACTGGCAATGTCGTTCCTTCAGGGCTCCAAGGAGGAGTGGTCGCTTGTACGCAGACATCCCTCCGAGACCACATTCGGCATGCAGATTGCGGGCAGTAAGCCGCAGCTGCTCGTCCCCGCCGCGGAGATCATCGGCCGCGAGTGCGCGGGCAACCTCGACTTCGTCGACGTCAACTGCGGCTGCCCTATTGACTTGGTTTACAAGACGGGCAGCGGCTCTGCATGTGCGTTTTCATCCTTTTGTACACTCGAGGAGTATACATTGATCTCAAAGCTTGATATACAGTACTCGATGCCGTGGGGAAGCTGGGCAAGATCGTCGTCGGCATGAACAAGGCTCTCGGCGACATCCCCGTCACCGTGAAGCTTCGCACCGGGGTGAAGGACGGCAAGAACACCGCGCACAAGCTCATGCCGCGTCTTGCGCCCGAGTTTGGCGCGTCTGGGATCACGGTTCGTGGGCCTCGCGTCGCATATCGTTCTGTAGCTGACAGGCAGCGCGCCCCGGCAGCTCCACGGTCGCACGAGGCAGCAGCGGTATACGAAGCTCGCGGACTGGGACTACATCAAGCAGTGTGTACAGGCCGTCCGTGCGCGCGAGGAAGAGGAGGACCGTACGTATCTTCATGTTTCATATCTCCTCTATGAAGTGTTTACGCGTAGGCTGGACAGTGGCTCCGGTACCCATATTTGGCGGGGGCGACTGCTTCTCGTCGGAGGACTACTGGCACAAGATGGACAACTACGACGTCGATGGTATCATGATCGGCCGCGGCGCGCTCATCAAGCCCTGGATCTTCACCGAGATCAAGGAGCGGCGAGAATGGGACATCAGCGCGCGCGAGCGGCTTGAGCTTGCCCGCAAGGTGCGTTCCACTTCCCTGTGCAGTCCCTCTCCTACTCAACGGATGCACTAGTATACCGAATACGGCCTGAAGTGAGTGTTGGGGACTGAGCCCAAGCTGGGAGACATGCTGACAGATGATACAGTCATTTTGGCTCAGACACGGCTGGGGTGAACACGACACGGAGATACCTGTGCGAGGCCCTGTCCTTCCAGTATCGCTACATCCCTATCGGTCTGCTCGAGACCTTGCCGTCCCGAATCAACGACCGCGCGCCCGCATTCAAGGGGCGCGATGAGCTGGGTAAGGCTAACTTCTGGTTTGTCGGATGTGCATGACATGCTAACCGCCGCGCCTAGAAACCCTGCTCGCCAGTCCGGACAGCCGGGACTGGGTGAAAATCTCCGAGATGTTCCTCGGACCCGCGCCCGAGTCCTGGACGTTCACGCCAAAACACAAAAGCAACGCCTTCGGGACCGAGGAAAGCCAAGGCTGAGCGGGTTCCGGCCCCGTGTAGACTATACAGACAGATACACAAACGGACACCGTGCGCGCTGTACTAGTACACACAAATGTTGTGCTATTGATACATTACAAGTTATATCAAGGAGATCGTGTCCCCCGCAGTACGGCCTAGTCGGACAGATCCATCGGCTCGTCGCGCGAGCTTGGGGGCTCGACGCCATCGGATTCGATGGTGTGCTCCGAGGGTGTCGTAGCCACGTATGGCGATGACGGCGGTGAGTTGGGGTCGGTCACCTGCACCGCGATCTCCGGCGGGATCTGCTGGAAGAACATGTGGTTGTTGTACTTGACGGTGTCCTGTGGTCGTTCGGGTGAGCAGACCTAGTAAGGGCGCACAGGCAGATTCCAAGCACGCACCTTGATGCTGTCGTACCAGGGTGCACGAGCATCCTCTTCTTCCTCGGACATCGCACGGCTATACAGCAAGAAGTACGGGCCAGTGCCAAGGTGCAAACCCGTTGGGTCGTTCAGTACGGTGTCCTCGGGCACCTGCATGTCGGTGAGCACATGGTTTAGGAATGCAGCGGGGATAGGCGAACCTCTGTGACGACGTAGTCCACTGTCTTCCACCACTTGCCCTTGTACTTGACGTACGAGTAAAGGTGGCTGCGACCGAACAGCCCATCGTGCACGATGACTGCGCGGAGATCGTACTGCATACGGAGTCAGTACGGATGTTCAGACTCACTAAATGTGCGACATACCTGGTGTTTCTGTAGCTCAGGACAGTCGAGTATGCTGTTGGCCTCGCTTTTCAGCCGCTCCACCGCGGAATCGATGGCTAGAGTGGCATCAGTATTCGGTGCGTTAACGCATGAGGAATGCACATACTCTTTGCCTCCTCCTTGACCTTGTCAATGATCCGTGTGAGCTTCTCCTTATTCTCGCGGATCTCCTCGACGCGCGCAGGATCGTCGTTGGTCTCTGCTACGCTCTCGTAGTAGTAGAGACAGGACTGCAAGTCGGCCAGCGTGTCTTTATCCTACAGGGCGTGACTAGCCCATCAGCGCCAGAAATAAGCAAGACTGCATAGCACTGACGTTGAAATGGAGCAGGTTCTTCTTCTTGGCCTCCAGGTCCTTGGCGTCTTGTAGTAACTGCCGCTGAGTCGCCCTCTTCTCGTTCGCAAGCTCGAACGATTCCTTCATGAACTGGTCCAGATACACGCTCTTGGGGTACTTGAACGTCGCGCGCTCCGCCCGACGCCCAACGGTCGCGTCGTAGGCCGGCGGCACGAGATCGCGCACCAGGTGGAAGGAGATCACATCTGGGGCCTCGAAGATCACTTGGCGTTTCGAGTTGGGAAACTTGGAGAGGTCTGGGGCGAGCTCGGCGGCAAGGGAGGAGACCAGGTCGTTTACGTCCGAGTTCAGCCCGATGTTGACCTTCACACAGCAGAGGTTGTCCGTGTTCAGGCGGTCTGGTTCTGCGTCGTGATGTCCATATTGCAACGAGAAGAGCCTGCATTCGCCGTGAGCGGAGCGCAGGCATGTAGAGACGTTCTCATGCGTACCTGTGCTGCTGTCGCTGTGGGTTGTGCAGACTGTTGTACTGCAACGTGTTTTCGACTACATATGCGAGTCTCTCGTAGAAGCCTGATGTATAGGGGGATACAATGAGACGTGCACTTCGATTGCCAAGGTGTTCAAGACTTACGGACAGTGGCATCCCCGGGTCGATCGGCAGGATTATCCCATGACTCTGCGACGAAAGCATTCATGGACGCATCTACATTCAGCTCGCTCATCCGGGCTAGATCCATGTTGGCGAACAGCTCCATCATGGTCCAGACTTGATATGCTGTAGTTACACTCATGTCAGTATACATACCATGTACCGAGGTATGGAACGCACCAGGTCCAGACGTAGGAGGACTGATCTCTGAGATTGTGTCATCGTCGGTACCGGCTCCCTGTGCGGGCAACCATCGTGCCACGGCGTTCCGAACTTGGGGAACGAAGAAGAGTCCGTGTAGTATCAGGGCAGCATATGTGACTCCAGAAGACGTCGGACGTAGAGCTACAGGTCTACGGGGGAAGTCGTAAGCATATATACACACGTCATATGAACATGCCCCACGTGTGGTCCTTGCGGATCCTCTCCTCCAGGGGTAGCTCCTCGAATATGTCCTCGCCGATGTTATACGAGAGGCTTGCTTCGATCGCGCGACTCATCGCCTGCTCGTCCTGCGACATGCCCGTGGGCGCACTGATTGCTGCCTACATCTAAACGTGAGGCAAACTCCAATGGGAGGGGACAAGCCGTACATTCGACGGTACCATGGCCCAGTTCGGGTCGGGCGCCCTTGTGCTTGGTGCGAAGCTAGTTGATTGGTCCTCCAGGGAAGCCTTCAGCGCGCGCGCGAGCTCGTCGTCCCCGTCATCCTTCGTAAGGTCGATCACCGCCTTCTCGGGTCTGGATGCTGGCCTCTTCGTTCACCCTGCATCCGCACAGTCGGGGACAAAGAATGCGACGTACGGGGAGGCGTGCGAGGCCCGATTGTTGCTGTGTCCAGAGGCTCCATGGCCGGGAGATCGGCGAAGGGCCCTGAATCGTTCTCGCCGTTGTCGCCCTCAAGGAGCGCGGAGGCGGCCTTCTCGAGATTGTTATTGTGCTTTCTGAGTAGCCGGAGGGCGTGTGCATAGTCGAGCGAACCCCCCATCAATCCGGAGAGGGTCTCTATGTCTGCAACCTCCTGAGGAGTAGCCGGTGCAACTCTTCCGGTACCCATGGTCGATGTCTTGTAGACCGCGTTCTCTTAGTTGGCCCTATGTTCAGCAGCACTTCCGACGTACTCACCTCTGCACCCGTAAACCCCGAACTGAATTCTTACAAAGCCCTCGCAGTGGTGAACGCCTGAACGCGTTTCGCGTAGAAACGCTGCAGTCTTTGCTAGAGGTGGCTGATCCTCGCGTACAGAACCGCAAGCTGGAAGGCGGATGATCGGAATTGCTCCGGGCTTCAGACCAAGGTTATGTGCTTGTAGATGGCGACTTTGAGCGACGCAAGCAACAGAGAAGAGTTCGAGTTTACACCGTTATGTATTCGCGAGTGGAGGTCAAGAACAAGCTGCAGTGGTGGCGCTCCGTCGCGCACGAGCCCTGACGCGGATGCGCCGCATGCACACACCGACGGGCCGTCAAATGAGCCACTGCCCCTTCCAAGAGATCCTCGAGAACAATCAGCAGGTACCTCTAGTGCAGACAGCATGAACCCTTCGTCTATAGCATCGTTGTGATTTCGTACTCTTCCTTATGATTACAATAGGGCAGAAGGTAAGTAACGATAGGTTGTCGTCGACAAGAATAGTGAAGAAGCGTAGGGTATATCTACAGCGTAAAACAACCAACCACCCAATCCACCAGGCCAGCCAGCCAATCCAGCGGCCAGACGGGTGCGAAGTGCAGGAAGACCGAATAAAGTGGTCAAGCTGCATAACGGAATCATGGCATCTCGGGCATTTGCACGAGCTCGAGCGCGCGGCTGATGATCTCCTCGACGGGCCACCGCTCTCCACTCGCCTGCTTCAGGTCGAGCACGTCGCCGATCTCGTCGCACGCGCGGAGGACGGTGTCGATGTCCTCCTTCGTGTGCGCCGAGCTGAGGCAGAAGCGCACGCGCGACGTCACGAGGGGGGTGGCGGGGTACCCGACGACGACAACGACAATGGGTGTTGAGTACGTGCGCATGAGACGGCTGAAGACGGCCATCTTGCCCGGGTGGAAGATAAGGAGGGGTACGACGGGGGAGTCGTCCGTCCCATACGTGATGAAGCCGAGCTTGCGCAGACCGCGGTTGAGGTACCGGGCGTTGAACGCGATACGGCGAAGGCGCATGAGTCCGTCCGAGCCGTCAACCATGCTGGGCGCCAGAGGCATCCAAGAGGGAAGTGCGGTCGCGGGAGCAGTGCCGGGGATGAGCTCAGACTCTGATATAACGGGAGGGAAGTCGCTCGAGCGAAGGAGGGCCAAAGATGGTGAAGACGGCTTCTCTGCGGGAAGCGTGATACCCATGATGCTGGCCATACTGGCGATAATCTGGGTCAAGACAGGGGGCGTCATGGCCTCAGCATACGCGCCGGAATGTCCCTGGATGCGAAGTCGGTCGACGACAGCCTTGTTGCCAGCGATGTAACCACCAGCAGCACCGAAGGACTTGGTGAAGGTGCCCATCAAGATGTCCACCGAGCGAGGGTCAATACCGAAGTAATCGGTCACACCGCGGCCGTGGGGACCGATGGCTCCGACAGAGTGCGCTTCGTCGACGAAGAGGTAGAACTGTCGCCCATATAATTAGTTATTGCCTCCGAAATGCGCCTAGCAACCGTACCTTGTACTTCTTCTTGAGCTCCATGATCACCGGAAGGTTGGCCATCGTCCCCTCCATTGAGTAGAGACCCTCGACGATGAGCAGGATCTTCTTCCACGGACGGTGCGTCTTGGGCTGGCCTTGGCTGATAACCTCCCTCAGGAGGTCCTCGAGCGCCTTCATGTCGTTGTGCTTGAACATCCGAACGTTAGCGCCGCTGAGCCGCACGCCAAACCGGATAGAGGCATGGTTAAGCTCGTCGGAGATAACGAGGCAGCCCTTGCTGACGAGCGCGGGGATGATCGTGGAGTTTGTGGCGAATCCCATGGAGCTGACAAGCGCGTCCTCCATGCCGAGGAACCGGGCAATGAGCGCCTCCGTCTGCACGTGGAGATCAAGGGTGCCGCCCTCGAGACGCGTTCCGCCCGCCCCGACACCGTACTTCTCGATGGACGTCTCGACAGCGTCGGTACAGGGGCCGCTGCTCTGCGCGAAGCCGAGGTAGTTGTACGACGAGACGTTGAGCGCGCGGGTGCGCGTGCCGGTCGGAACCATGGTCTTGTTGTAGTCCGACGAGTACCTGTCGAGGAGGACGATGGTGCGTCCAGGGACACCAGTCGTGGGGTGGGAGAAGCAGTCATCGATCCTGAGCTTGAGACGACGCGTGTAGAACGAGTCGAAGTCCGAGTTCAACGCGGCATACCCCTATAGCAACACGTCGTTCAGCACGTAGCGCAGGAAAGACGTCAACGAGGTACTCACTTTCCAGGGCAGCAAGTGCCTGTATTGCGCCGCACGGAACCGTTTTCCTACGAAATCCCGAAGGTGGCCGAGACAGATTACGAGGATGTAGCTTATGTAGGTCGTGAGGAGGATGTAATAGGGAGGTTCCTGCTCGGGGATGCTCTTGTAGGGCGTTCCCTTGGGGTGCTGGGACGTGTAACGGTATTGCTCGTTCGCGCAGTGCCCGAACTCAGAGTGAACCGTCGCGAAGACCTGGTCGGAGCTCGGAGGAACACGGGGGTACGAGAGACCGTCCGTGAAGTCGAGGGTGTTCTCGTCCAGTACAGTGTCTTGAGAGCTCGACGTGATGGAGGAAGACATGGAGAGAGCAGGAGTCGACGCGGGGGTTGCTCCCTGCTTGCGAGCGCGAGCATCCGCCTTCGAGACAGCTGACAGGTACGACGCGGCTGTCGACATCGCTGGAGTGGACTTCTTCTTGAAGATCGACTGCCCCGGCGACGCCGGGTTCAAGGCAATAGGAGACAACCTTGAGGGCATGTCCAGCGGGCTCAGCGAAGATGCCGAAGGTCGGGATGGGGGAAGCTGCACGAAAAGGAGGGGAGCCAGGGTGATTAATTATGAGGGGGTCGGTTAATTGACGGAGTTCGAAGCTGAGAAGATCGGAGAAAGATTTGAGCGAGCGTGAGTCGTCGGGGCTCCAACTCGTAGCGGATGGAATAGATGCCGAAAGCGTCGGAGACAAATGGAGTGGATCGGTCGGAAACGGAAGATACGAGCGCTAATGATTAATCACAAGAAGAAAGTAGGCTCGGGGGTCGGGAGGTCCCACAGCGAGGACACGACGAACAGACGGCAAGGAAATAAGTAGGACGGCTCGAAAACAGGGGGAGGGGGCGGGAAACAAGGATGAGGTGTACTTACACGCTATATATCAGACAGAGCAAGCGTCTGGGTCAAATACTGCGACTTTCAGGGCGGGCCTACGCTCATCTGCGCTCGCACAGCGCGCGCACAGCACGCAAATTCCCCGAAATGCAAATTGCATATACATAAATGTCGTAGTGATGCGTCTCTGGCCAGTATGTGGGATTTGACGTTGACACCGCCGACCGGAAGGAGGCATCAATGTCAGAACTACTACAAACGCCTTACGGGCGCCCTCTTCCGACGGGCAGTCAAACAAATCTTCGGCTTCATGTTTATTCCCCAATTCAACATGCCCCTGCATCAAAGCGAAGAAAGTACTGGCGACACAGCGACGGGGCCGTGTAAATGGGACAGCTTGACTTACCACACATCAAATGCTCTGCCTTCGTTATTTGTGATGCAAAGTCGAGGTGCGATATAGGGTCCTCACCAATCACAAGAAACAGCGCGCCCACAGCAAGCGAACCCTCCTAATGCAAATCGTATAGCTCTAGTCCTATTATGATTGTTGGTATCAAGGAGGGAGTACAGTACACCGGCCGCCGGCGTGCTGCTGCTTGACAGCGCGCGCCCAGTTCATATCGTTTCAGGGGAGTAGGAGGGAGGAGCGCACGAAACCCCGGCGACCGGTGGCAGGATGGCGACATACCGCCGCGTCTATCGTGAGAGGTCCGATGTGATTGCAACTCAGACGAGTTACAGGCGGTCGCCGCGCCCAATGACCTTGACCTGCGAGTGCAACAAGTGGTCAGGGCGATGTAGATGCGCCGCAGGCGCGAGGCGGTCCCGAGTGGGAGAAGAGAGAGGACACGCACCGTAAAGCCAATGGTCCGCAGCGCCTCGGCGTCGAGGATCATGCGCCCGTCGAACACGAACGCCGGCTTCGACATCTGCGAATACACCGCCGTCCAGTCGATCTCCTTGAACTCCTTCCACTCCGTCGCGATCACGACCGCCTCCTTCTGCTTGCACGCGTCGAGCGCCGAGTGCGAAATCGTGACCTGCTTCTTGATGGTCTCGAGCGGCGTCGCGGGGCACGCCTCGGCGAGGTCCAGCCAGATTTGCGCCTCGTCCACCTTCGGGTCGTAGATAGTCACATATGCGCGCTCCGACAGGAAGTCGCGGATAAGCGTGATCGCAGCGGACTCCCGAGTATCACCCGTGTCCGCCTTGAACGCAAATCCGAGCACCGCAATATGCTAGAACGCGCCTCATGTCAGAAAAGATGCGCGCGCGCATAAACGGGCACGCAGCGCCGGGGGTCTGCGGTGGCTCAAACACGCACCTTGCCCGTGATCGTGTTGAAGAGCGTGTCGACGACCGTCTTCGAGAACCGGCTCTTCTGGTACTCGTTCATCTCAACGACCTGGCGCCAGTATGCGGCAACCTGTGGCAAGTGCAGGCTCTCGCTGAGGTACACCAGGTTGAGGATGTCCTTCTGGAAGCACGAGCCGCCGAAACCAACCGACGCGCGCAGGAATTTGGGCCCGATACGCGAGTCGTAGCCGATGGCGTGCGACACCTCGTCGATGTTCGCACCGGTCGCCTCGCAGATGGCAGAGAGCGCGTTGATGGAGGAGATACGCTGCGCAAGCATAGCGTTTGCTGCGAGCTTCGAGAGCTCCGAAGACCACAAGCCGACAGTCAGGATCCGCTCGCGCCTATAATAAGGAACCAGTCAGTATATGCGTGCGACCCTGAGCGCCATTAACACTCGCGACACCACGGTTACTCCACTGTTGGTAGACCTGTCTCGATTGGAACAGGTACACCAACAGACGGTAGCAGCATACCGCGCCGCCGCAACCCCACAACGCCCGCGGCGCGTAGATGAACGCCCAGTCGCAATGTGACAGCTGATGCGTGCAGACGCGGAGCGACACAACATATAGCAAGCGGACACTCACGGAACCCAGTTGGCGTAGACCTCCTTGAGGGAGGCACAGGCATCCTTGCCTTCCTCGGTCTGGAGGGAGCCGATGAGGACACGGTCGGGGCTGAAGAGGTCGGAGATGGCGGTGCCCTCGGCGAGGAACTCGGGGTTGGAGAGGATGTCGAAGCGAGTTCCCGGTGTGGAGTTCGCCTCGAGGATGGTGCGCATGGACTCGGCTGTCCGGCACGGCACAGTCGACTTTTCGACGACAATCTTGTTCGACGTCGCGACGGCGGCGATGCGACGTGTTGCGGACTCAACGTAGCTGCCCACGCATCGCATGCATTAGTGCCTCCGGCCGCGGAGAATGAGTGCCAAAAGGGGACGTACGTGAGATCTGCAGAGAAGCCCGCGCCCACTCCCGACTTCTTGGTAGGTGTGTTGACCGATACGAAGATCAGGTCCGCCTCACGGATGCCCTTGTCGACGTCTGTGGAGAAGAAAAGGTTCCGGCCGCGCGCCTTCTTGACGACTTCCTCCAGCCCGGGCTCGTAGATCGGGAGGTTGTCGCTGTTCCACGCATCGATACGCGCCTGGTTGAGGTCGACGATGGTGACACGGATGTGGGGGCACTTCAACGCGATGACGGCGCACGTCGGACCACCTGCGACGTTTCAGCGCGCTGTTAGGCTCTCGTCTCGGCGAGGCACTCACCGACATAGCCAGCGCCGACTGCGATGCACACTTGGTCAGTTCCATGTTCTACACACAGTGCACATACTGAGACGCACTGCAGCAGATCTTAGTAACTTTGACAGGTGCCATGGTAGTGGGAGGGCGAGACGAGGGCGAGATGAGGGCGATAAGGGGAGCCGGCTGCGGGCTTATAAGATGATGGTGGTGGTACGCGTCCAACCTCCACGCGACGCGCCGAGGTCGACTGGGCTTGATTCGAGCCTCATCCGCGGCCGTTCTCCTCGTTCCGGGGCTCCCCATCCATTCGCCAAAACTTCCATCTCATCATTCCGGTGCGAAATGCTACAATGCGGTATCAAAGAAGCTAAATGGAGATCACCGCGCCAGTGTGATCAATTAAGATGCCAACTCCGAACTGTCATGCTACCGCCCAGGTTTGTAAAACATAGTAATGACGCGTATCTAAGCTCGCAGATACGTAACCTGGCAGCGTGCTATAGGGCAAACTGGCATGCATGCTGGTGGACGTCGGACGCGTTTGACAGTGGGAGATGAGCGAAATCATGGGCGGAATGATTTTAGCATGACGTCGGACGATTGCCAAGCAATTGCCCGCCACCACCGGCGGCGCTGCGGTCCCGAGAAGGAATATCTTCCGAATATCATATCCCGGCGACGGGTGGTCGTTGGCCAACGTTCGCCGTTCTGAGACTGCGGCGACGTTGCCCGGAACAGGCCGGAACTTAGGCAGTAGAACCAATTGAATATTTGTCGTTCATATGCGCCCCGGCAAGGCCATGGCGAGCCCAGGTTATAACGCTAATGAAGGTCTTCGAACAGAGGCCTGTCTTGAAGAAATCGTCCTAAAGCCGCCGCTGACGCCGGACTGTCGAGGGAGATAGGACGAATACCCGTTGCAACCCGCTGGCAAATTGGTGGACCGGCGAATGTGAACGGCATCACTAAAGCACGGTTGTGTCTCGCGTAAAGGAGATGACACCGGTCAAGATGCTGGGTGAACTGCACATGTGGTGTACACGCCCCCAATGTATATTCTGTGATACGTTTAGTCTCACGGGGACCCTGACAAAGTGGACGTACTCACCCAGTCGAGCACCGCTTATGCTGGGACTGGGATGTCCTGCGCCTATACCTGAGCACAATGAGTCGAGTTTCTATCGGTTGCGGTACATCGGCAAAGCACCCATTCAGCGAGGCGGTAGGAGACCCGAAAACGCCCACCCAGCAGCTTATGCCAGCTTATGCTTCGGTAGGACATGGACATACGAGGTTCGCGCTCGAGCCTGAGAGTAACTCGTCAGCATGTCCGCGAGCACCGGCCTTATCACCATGTCCCCCCAACGGTGGGTATTCCTGCCAATGCGAGCAACGACCACCTTCGGCGAGAATCCTCGTGCTGACCAGGCGGCGTTGTCAGCCACACCTCCGCTGCAGTGCAACGA